>SNQJ01S0143530.1:0-24443 GCA_010110895.2 Picea sitchensis
TAGTATATCATAGCAATTATGTCACCATTGAATCACAAGAGTATTGCTCACTCCATCAACCAAATCATCCAAATTGAACCATATCATAGAAGCCATACCAAGAATTCCTTAAGCATTCACAACATATCAAACAGTAGTATCCATCAAGACAATAATGTAACCATACAAGTGTCTCAATGATAGATATGAGTCCATATAATGCAGATATAGAACCTACCTCATCATCCAAGAGCTTGGTACCATCTCAAACACAAGTCTTCATCATTCCATCCAATGTATGCACCGTGTCCTCATACAACCCGCATGTGTACGCACCATGGCCCATTACAGTTCGTGTATACCTCAGAAACTAGGGTTTCTGAAGCTCCAAGACTTTTTCTATCAAGATCTCCGACATTGTCAAAACTTTGATGCGTCCATGAGATCCTCCTCTCACTTTCTTCCTCAGATAGATCTTCAATCATTCTCAAGAGATCCACACCAAAGATGATCTCACAAGAAGCTCTCCATCAATACTCCACAAGATATTTCGACAAGAAGCTCTCCATTGATCCACACAAACGATGAAAATAAAGAGTCCATAGCTATTTTATTTATACTTTCAACCTCTAGGTCACTTAACCCATTTCTAGGTCACTTAACCTATTTTCCTTATTTTAGGGTTACCCACTTTCCATAAATATAAAGTTCTCCAATATTTTATCATTTAAATATTCCTTCTTGATTTTGTCACTTCTTGATCATTTAAATAATGATTTATTCTTTTAGGTCACATTTACTTCATTGACCTTGGGGGCTTCAAGCCTTCATATGGGGGTCCTCCAACTTCATAAGGCCATAAATCTCAAACTATGGGAAGTTATGTGACATTCCACATACCACCGGAAATGGCATGACAAGAACTATCCATATAGGATAGTTTCACCAACAACTTCATTGATATTCATCTCATTATTTCACATATAAGCATGTGTCCTCCAATCGTTCTTCTAGGATAACTCAATCCACAAAGCGTCTTCCCATGAGGGCTTTCACCATAAGGGGACCACTTTGGAGTTCATCCAATTGTGCACCTTATCAATCATGATAAGACAATAATGAGTCATGTTTTCATCAAACAAACTATGCATCATCATGTATCAATGACAACTCATTGATCCATCTTCATCTATGCATCATATCAATTATCCATATTTATCAATTGGTTTCCACTTTAACATCTATAATTCTCATCAAGTAATATGAATTATATCAATGATCCATCTTTATCAATTGGTTTCCACTTTGACATCTATCATTCTCATCAAGGACTATGCATATTACCTTACATCAATTATCAATCAATCAATCCTTTGGAATCAATCAATCACTTGACATAAATCAATCAAACCATTGGCATCAATGACAACATGATCCAACAATCTCCCCCTTTTGAATTGATGGCAATACCAATATTGATGTCAACACCAATTACCAATTATGGATGTCAACATTTAGATAAGGCCTGCTCTACATCAATAGTCAATGTGAATATCTCTCCCAAATGTGACTATATTTCCCAATCAATAATCATCAATCACATCAATGTGACTATCTCTCCCCCTTTGACATCAATGGAAAAGGTCCATTTTCCTCTTGGGGCTGCTCCCCTTGCTTGAAATTTCCTTGGGGCTGCTCCCCCTGTCTGCGTTCCTTTGATCTTCTTCTGAATAATCTCTCCCCTTTTGAACAAGGGATATCACTCTGATGTAATGCTGAAAATGCATCGAGCATATTCCCCTATGACCATGGCTCCTCCTGGAATTATGCTTATGTTCTCTTTCTTCAAATATAGGGCTCTTTTCTAGGTATGCATATGATAAATATCTCCTCCTAGCTTCATGGGAAGAATAATGACTCCCCCTATGGGTATGTATCCCCTATCTTCTCTGTGAGATGAAAAATATGCTACCATATAATGATCCTTGGACCTATTCATGCATCAAACTCATGAATCATGAATCAAAAGATATGTCAACAATGAAATAAAGAATCATGAGAAAAATATCAACCAAGAACATACTCTACAAAAATGTGTGTTCATCATGCACAACACCTATGTACATCAACCATGTAGATCAACATCATGCAATGTTCCAAAAGATATCATACATGGAATCTATCAATCATATGCCTCTATCAATATGCCAACATGTCCATCTACCAATATTTCAACCATGTGCATCCACCAATATGCTAACCATGTTCACCCACCAATATGCCAACCATGTGCATCTACCAATATGCCAACCATGAGCCATATCACTCATGATATGTCTCCATCATGAACCAAGTTCCACAATCATGTATCTCAAACAAATACCAATTGTTGTGCTAATAAAGTAATATCAAGCATATGCCATACATGAGTGTACCAAACATGTACATCTCCATGCACCAATACCACAAAATAATGAATCCCATACATGTATGCCAAATCCTCCATAAAACACGTGCCAATCAAACTGCTAGTAGGTGCCTCTACCAGTGTACTAGAAACGTACCAATCATGCATCAACTATAGATAATCAATTATGTATAACATGATCATCTCATCAAATCAACAACCACATGTCCCAATGTTTAGCCCATCCATATGCCCAATGCATGCATCATGCTTTTCAACAAGTAAGCTTCCAATACATCATCAAGATATATCACATAACTAAGGTGTCATGACTTCACCGTCATAACCAACATTGTTCTTCAACAGAAAATGCATCAATCCATACTCATGGGTTAGTGCCATGCATCCAAGATTTATTTTACATAATCACCTTACATAATCCAATATAGACTGATGAAAACATGCAACAAACAATGTCAAAACTTGCAATAAACAATGTCATACCTTGCATCACAGAGTTATACCATCACATCAAATTGAAATACCTGTGCATAGCCCTTTTCCTTAGGCTTCACCACATATGCGCGGTCTGCTACACAATAGCTCACATATGTATGCAACCTATTCAAGGTCATCTTGTGTATGTACGCGACTGATACCACTGTCACCCGCATATGCCTCTGTGGATAACACACTTGAACTCCCTTTCAGTCTTTCATTCTAATCTGGCTACTATGTCTTCTTCACCAACTTCTGTAGATTTCCCTGCTCCTTAGAAATTGAGCTCTGAGCATCCATATTTTCAAAGATGTCTCCTTTTCTTACTTCATTCCTTCTTCTAGCCATGCTATGTGAAGTCCTTATCATGGACTTTCTTCTTTTGTTCCAGCAATCCTAGGATTTGTGGCCAAATCCATTGCAGCTGTAGCATCTCATGGTGTTACGGTGAACAACAATCTGTCCTACTTGATCACATCTCCAACACCTTATGGTGTTATAAAATATTCCATTGTATCTTCTTTCATAAGCTATACATTTAAAAGATTTGTGACCATATTCATTACATGAATAACAATGCCCATGAAAAATACTTTCATACCTTTGCTTTGGTGTCCCAAGGATAGCTTCTTGATGTCTTACTTGCTTTGTTCTTTTGGAATTTTCTTTGCCTTGTGTAGATGGTTGTTTTGCAACATTGTCTTCCTTCTTTGATGGACTTACCTCATGCTTCTTTGAGGTTCTTGCTTCAACATATGTAGCTTCTTCTTTGTATCCAAGACCTGATTTATCAAGTGGTGATATTTGACTTTCCAAGATCTCATCCAAGATTCGTGAGCTATTCAAGAATTTGTTTGACTTTTCTACCTTCTTTCTAAGGTCAACAATTTCAGCTTCTAACTTACAGCATGAGTCTTCCTTTTCATTTATTTGATTCTTGAATAGTTATTCTATTCTTTTGGATTCTTCAATTTGGGTCTTGAGATGGACAATGATTTCAAATTTTTTTCTAACCTCATCATCTACATTCATATCTTCTTTTGCATTCTTTAGTCTTGTGATCTCTTCTTCTTTTTCTTCTAATTTGGTATTATTTCTCTCTTCTTGTTCCTTGATCATTTCTTTTAGTTTCAATATGTGCCTTAGACTCCTCCTAAGAAACTTCTTAGTGTTATCTGAAAGATAGTTATAGTCTATATAATAATGATCACTTCTATATCTATATAAACCCTCTTCAACTTCCTTTTGAAGTTTTAATAGATTTTCTTCTATTCTTTTCATGGGGTGGTTACCATCAAACTTTACAAAAACTGTTTCTACATATTCTTCTTCACTTGTAGAGAAAAATTCATCATCATAATTGTAATCAAGGGATTTTGAGGGTTCTTTACCTTCATTTGAAATATCTTCATGATCTTCCTTTTTGCCAACATTAACTCATAATTCTTTTCCTTCATTTGAAATGTCTTCAACATCTTCCTTTGTGCTATCATCACTTGATTCTTTATCTTCACTTGAAATGTTTTCAAGATCACATTTAGAAATAATACAATCAAGGGTTTTTGGAGATTCTTTACCTTTAATGATCTTGATGGAGTGATCTTCAATATATTCCTTCTCCTTCTTACTTTGATATGTCTCCTCTAGCTTTAGCCATAGATCTTGGTGGAAGTGCATTGTCCCATGCTCTCTTTTATAGGGCTTGAGAGTCCACTAAGAATGGTCTTGAGAGCCAATGCATCATTCTTCTTTCTTTCCCTTTGAGATGCAAACTTTGACTTGTTCTTCAATGGAACTGATCCGCCAATGGCTGCCTCCCAAATAGTTTCTCCCACTGTCTTTAAATACACTCTCATCTCTATTATCCAAGTAGAATAATTTTCCTCATCAATGATTGGTATTTCATCATCCATTTGTGTGTCTATGGATCTCCTTCAAGATTGTTAAGGCTTGTAGTGAAGTCCCACTCTAATAACTTAATTATTTGGACCTTTTATCACACTTAGAGGGAGGGGTGAATGGTGTGGGGATCTTTTTCCCAAAAAAAATCCCTCTTACAAAAACTTACCTTGAACTAGCTTATTCAATATTTACTCATTACCAATTGTTTTCATTTATAACCGATTAGATGTGAACATATATCAACAATATATCATCAAGTCATCACCACAAGGAAAAAAAAGATGTATGTACAGATTTCTCTTTTATTATGGAAAATAATCTAGGGGTTTTCCGGCTAACAACTGAATAGAATTACAACTCTACAAGAGCACAGAGATCTATATAATGCAATACTCATATT
Source organism: Picea sitchensis (assembly GCA_010110895.2). Lineage (NCBI taxonomy): Eukaryota > Viridiplantae > Streptophyta > Pinopsida > Pinales > Pinaceae > Picea > Picea sitchensis. Next base: position 5,187 of record SNQJ01S0143530.1, read on the forward strand.
ACACCCTCAAAACCAACTAATATCAGGCAACAATCCTCACTTGAGATATAATCTGTCAACAAGTGACACTGTCGATGGGTGCAACCGGCGTGTGTATGCGCCACGACTCCGCCTTATAGCCCGTATGCATCGACCAATATATCATCCTTTTGCATATACCTTATGAAGTGTTGGGACTTTCCTTCAAGATCAACTCATGATGCTTTGTCGATATATCATCCTCTTACGTGTAGTGTCCAATCTAACCACTAGCCGGTCACAACACATCCAATCTCTCCAATATATTGCTCATGCTCCACAACAAATCAATATAAATGTTATCTCAATCATGTATAAACAACTAATATATCACCCAACGAATTATGTCACCTTGAATCACAAAGGTTTTCTCCTCCATAAACCGTCATCCAAAATTTGAATCATATCATAGAGTCATACCAAAAGAATTCCCTAGCATTCACAACATATCGAACAATGGTATCAATCAAGACAATAATGTAGATACCGATTATTCTCAATGATAGATATGAGCCGATATAATGCAAATCTCGAACATGCCTCATCATTCAAAGAGCTTGGCACTAGCTCAAACACGAGTCTTCATCATTCCATCCATTGTACATGCCATCTCCTCATACAACCCGTGTGTGTATGCACCACAGCCCATTACAACCTTGGTATACCTCGAGAGCAGAGTTTGAGCTCAGGAACTTCTTTCGTCAAGATATCAGAGCATTGCTGAAACTTTGAGTGCATCCATGAGATCTCTCTCTCTTCTATAGAATAGATCTTCAATCATGCTCAAAGAAATCCACACCAAAGATGATCTCACAAGAATCTCTCCATCAATGCTCCATAAGATATTCTCACAGAAGCTCTCCATTGATCCGCACAAAGGATGAAAAGCAAGAGTTCATAGCTATCTTATTTATGCTTTCATGGAGTCTTTGTCACTTAACCCATTTCTAGGTCACTTAACCTATTTTTCCTTATTTTAGGGTTAACCATTCCATAAATAGAAAGTTCTCGATATTTTATCATTTAAATATTCCTTCTTGATTTTTTCACTTCTTTATCATTTAAATAATTATTTCTTTTATGGTCACTTGGCTTCGTGACCCAGGGCTTCAGCCTTCATATGGGGGTCTTACAAGCTTCATAAGGCCATAAATCCTCAAAATTTTGTGAGGAGTTCAGTGGCATTCCACATACTTAGGAATGGCATGACAATCACTATCCATCTAGGATAGTTCCTGCTCTTCATTGATCTTCATCTCATTATTTCACATAGAAGCATGGGTCCTCAGCCTTAGTTCTTCTAGGATAACTCAATCCATAGAAGCATCTTCAGGTAGAGATTTCACAATAAGGGACCACTTTGGAGTTACGGCGTCGACGCTCCCTCCACAACTCGTAGGTTGGAAGGTCCACGTCAACACAGGATCTTTTCTTTCCCACTGGCCCGAAGAGTTTTGAAATGGCTCTTCTATTTCCCTTCGGAAATGCACTTACCTTAACCCGAGGAAATTCCCCTTTTTTCTTTTACGGAGTGGACTTAGCACTTTAGTGAATCAGTTGGTCAGCTTGTCTTCGAGATCTACGAAACTTGAGAGCAGGTCAATGTGACCCTTTCCTCTTTCCATTTGAGATTTTCCTTATGGCGATTTGTGATCGTGATGTCGAGAAAATCATCTCCTCATTCGAATCTCGATTTTCTGAAACTTCGATACACTCGCGAGATTTGACTTTTCAAAGCCACTTCACTTCATCGGGGACGTGGGACTTTTGCAATATCGAATCAATTCACGGTGTTTTGAACTTCACTCTAGAAACCAGAAAATGCGTCAAATGCGAATTGACTTCTTGTTGAGAATTGTACCACTACCTATCCACTTTCTGACTCTACTATGGCCCACACAATCCCTTAGCTTCGGGGACTACAATTGGGGATATTCACGATTCGTTGCCAAATTTGGAGTTTCAACCTATGAAACCCCGATATTGAATCCACTTGTGAATCAAGCGGCCCTTGTGGCTTGGATCTATAGTCCTACTCCTCGAGCTTAGAACCTTTCATTGCTTTGATACGAGGAAATGGCGTGACGCTCCCTCCACAACCCGCGGGTTGGAAGGTCCATGTCAACACATGATCTTTTCTTTACCACTTTCGCGAAGAGATTTGAAATGGCTATTTTATTTCCCTTTCGGGAAATACGCACCCACTTAACTTTAAAATTCCACACTTTCTTTCAAAATCCCGGACTTCACACTGGAATCCATTGGTCATGCGGCTTATCTTTAGATCTCCGAGCGAAACCCATCAACGTGCCTCCTTTCCCTTCGGGGATTTTCATTATCACGATTTGGTGATCTCGATTAATGCGGCTGTCTCGACTCCCGATTCCTGATTAGCCGAAACTCCGATACATGCTCGAGTTTTGAATTTTCAACACCACTTCACTTCATGGGCTATTCGAACTTCCCAATGTGCGAGAATCGATTGCAATGTTTGAAACTTCACTCATGAAACCCAAAACCGTCGATTGAATTGACTTCTGCTTGTCGAAGTCGCCCTTGTCCGCTAGACTCAGCTGTACGATCCATAGCTTCGGGGACTTCCGCGATTTGGTTGTAGATTCTTGTTGCAAAGTTCACGGGACTTCAACCTATGAAACCCCGATATTGAATCCACTTGTGAATCTAACAGCCCTTGTGGCTTGCATCTACGGTCCTACTCCTCCTAAGCTTAGAATACTACGGGAATACTCGTTGTATCTTCCTTTCTCCTTCGTGAGATATAACGGCCCACAGGACTTTCGCGAATTCACTTTAGAGAATTCCGATAATCATCCTTCCTCGAGAACTTCGTCCTCACGGTAGTCAGGCATGCGTATGCTTCCTTGGCTCCACTTTGAAGGCTTGGAATCTTTGAAATTTTCCACTCCAAACCTTTTAGAAAAACCTTTTACGCCTCCTTGCGGTAGACTTTCAAAACTTCCAAGTGTTGAAATCATGCGACTCTGCTGATGAAAGTAGTCTTCAATGCTTAAGCTCATATTTGAAAGTCGAGGACTTTACTCATTCTCACTCTTACTTACGACTCCTATATGGCTGACTACATACATTGGAAATGAGAACAAAAGCTATACCTAATTGAACCCTTCTATCAACACACCCCTTGCGGACAAACTCCACCGCACTCCTTGCAAGAATCTCTTGGCTCAAACGGAGAAACAATTGAAACTCATTTCATTACCCTTTCCTCTAAGATTTAAAACATTCAACAAGAAAACATTCATACACTTAACATGAAGCAATTGCATGACAGAAGGAGTAAAACGTTCATGAGCATAACATTCAAAGATGCATACCACGGAGAATATATGAACACCATGAGAATTAGGAATCACAGGTTTCTTGTATTCATTCAGAACTTTTTTACATGGAGTCTGCTACACACCTCTCTACTTCTCTTCTATGCTACAATGCTTCTAACTAACTTACAATACACAATGAGGGTGTCCTTCCATTTCCCTCTTGGCTCTAAAACTGTCTAATATACACATTGAATTCTACCTACTTGCATTAACCATCTTATAAGCGCCTTCTACCTACTAAGGGCGAGCGGGTGCCAGGTTGTTTACATTATACAAGTCTTCTTCTTAATGGCTTCATTGGATCGCTTCCAAATAAATTGAGCCAAATTCAAGGAATTTTGTGTTGGGCTCTTTTCGGTGTCTTTGGACTCGCGTTGGCTTGTGAGATGCTCACATCAAGTTCATCCATTTTGCACCCTTATCAATCGCTGATAAGACAATAATGGAGTCATATTTTCATCAAACAAACTATCCATCATCGTATCAATGACAACACATTGATCCATCTTCATCTAAGCATCATATCAATGATCCATATTTATCGATTGGTTTCCCTTTGACATCTATCATTCTCATCGGGGTATGCATCATATCAATGATCATCTTTATCAATTGGTTTCCCACTTTGACATCTATCATTCTCATCAAAGGATTGGTAAGCCCATTACATCAATTATCAATCAATCAATCCTTTGGCATCGATCAATCACTCTACATCAATCAATCAAACCATTGTGGCATCAATGATGCCTTAGATCCAACAAGACCTTCCTTTCCCTTTTAATGTAAGCTCTATGAAACAAATGTAATATTTAGTTCATTTTAGCACTTTTACATGATTGATGAAATTACCAAAATTCTTCTTCAAAAGAAATATTTTTGAAATATAAAGAGGCATATATGTCAGCTGAATTTGAATGGGACTATGATATCAACCACATAAAATAAAAATAAAAATTCATCATTTTTATACTTACGATCAGGATTATTGATTACAATAGTTTGACTTGAACAAACCTCCATTGTTTGTAGATTTTTTATGCTTTTCTTATGCAATTACATCTGGAAAGTATAACTATGGATAAAACTTTTCTCTATTCTTTGATTGAAGAGCATGTTCACTTGTATAATGCACTTCATAGTTACTATTAAGACCATCAATGGGAATATTTTAAGTAATTCCTTCTTAACCAAATTCCCCTTTCTTTTCTCCTCTACTTTCCCTTTAGGAACACTTAGTGGTTTTAGGAAAATGTATAAAGTGTGTGGGTTGGAAAGATTCGTGTTCACATTTCACTAATTAGTTTATATCATGGAGTCGATAAGCTGCTTCCCCATTCCATACACAGTAACTCTTTTGATTGCGCGTTACCGACCAAGCAAACTCAATATTGCACTTACATTTATCTGCGCCATACAACCAACACCCGAAGTTCCCCGATATACAGGTGACAACCAAATTCCCATTTCTTTTCCCCTCTACTTTCCCTTTTTGGTTACTTAGTCATTTTTAGGAATATGTCTCATGATTTAATATCAGGAGTTTGACGGATCTCTTCCCCATTGTTTCGTGACCTAAAACACTTTTGAGGTTCTGTGATATATACAAATTGATCGTCGAGATTACGCCCATCATGCACTGTTCCAGGTGTTACATTTTGCAGTAAAAAATTTGAAGACATACAATTTGACCCTTTGGGCCCTCACATCTCTTGAGTATAACTTGTGACCCTATTTTGGAGCTTGGAAGTATGTATGCTTTCTATACTTGGCCATTTATTGATCCTTACGCGGGTCATCGGCGGGTTCTTAGGGTTCCACGAATCTCCGATCCATAATGCGGCTCTTTTTAGATCCCATACCTTAGCACTTCTTTGTAAATATTTCAATTATTAGCTTAATACCAACAACTCATCGGCAGGAAATGTAAATATTGTCGTAGAGAGAAAGTTGAGAAGATCTCCCCGATGCAATTAGTGAGGATTTAGGGAGGGGATATATTATCGCTTCTAAGTGTTCATTTCAAACATCATGGAATCTCTTTTGCACATTGTCAGGTTGGAGGCTTCACAAAATATACAATCCTTAATCACTCTTAAGTCTGACACCTTCTCACTTATTTCTAAATATGGAATTAGTATTATTTAATGGTAACAACTCATTACGCAGGAACCCTGGAGATTTTCATTGATCGGTGAAAGGATCGAGTAGATATTCCATTTATATGCATTAAACCAATATTTTTTGGAGGGTTGTGGCTGATACTTTTCAGGGTGTTCATTTCAAACTATCATGCTATAGAAAGTAGAAGTTCTAATCAACTTGAGGCAACATCTTGATATGAGTTCTCTCTTAGAGATACGATTAACGCCGGACATGATGAAGCAGAACTTCGGTGCTCAGGGCATATTATTCCTACTCATCCCCTTTCACCTAGAAGGAAGTAAGGAGATGATCCCTTGGTGTCGCAAGGATATATTTCAGACAAATGAATTCCAAGGCAGCCCCCTCCATATTGGACAACCCCCCCTTCATTTATTTGTTTTATAACCATATAAACATGTATATCTTGCCCCCATGCATTTATTTGTTTTGTAACCCTATAAACATGTATATCTGTGTTTCTTTGTACATCCATCCACACCTCCAAATTTCAGGATTATTGAAATGACGAAGAATGGTTAGTCACGGTTGATGTGTTCAATTCGAGCGATAGAAATGATCTGATGGATGATGATACAATTATGGATGATGGAAATGCAGACGTTTTTTCCACTCCTATGCCCAAATTGAATTACACCATAATGGGGGGGAACTGCTACATTTCGAGGGAAGCCTAAGAAGACCAAATGAAGAAGGGGGTTTGGAGAAAAATTGATCTTTGAATGAAATAGCCTCTTTGTAACCACGATACTTTTGATCTCTTGTCTCGGTGTGATCCTATCTCTCAGAGATATATCATTTCCTTTCATTTTTAGGGTTTTGGATTAGGGTTTGGATTTGTCCCTAGTGCAAGATGTGTCCCTAAAGTATTTGACTCTAAGGATATGGTCTCTTGGTGCATCCCAGAGATATATGTAAAGACAAATAATTATTCAATTGTGGGACCAATCTCTTTTTCTATGGAGATACAATTAACATCTTGGTGAATTTGATGACCATAACTCCGGTGGTCCAAGGAATATTGTTACTACTCATCCCCTTTCGCCTAGAACAAATTAATTTGGACCTATGGAATTGAATTAGATGCGGTACGTGGTCACAGTCTTTGATTGTAAGTAGGTGGTCTCTTGGTGTGTCGAGAGATATGACAGAACCAAATAGGTATTCCCTTTATGGGACCTCTTATTTCTTTGTCACCCTCAAACTAGCCAAGATATTAAGATTATGAAGCCAACATTGATCTTCGGGAGGAAAATTTTGCCAAAGAAGTCTAAAATGAATTTCAATCAATTTTGTATGGATGTTCAAGAGCTTGTTGATGCCTTCTGCATGTTTTTTCACAATATGAACAACACATAATTGTATGCATGTTTGTTTTTTGTAACTCCTCTACCTATATTTATGACAAATATTTTCAATGTAGTGCAAAGAACTCATCAATGTCTATGGATAAATATATACCACTATTTTCTTATATATTTACTATTAAAAATAGCCTTGGAATCTTGGTTGGGGCTTATTTGTTGGATTTATATCTTCTCATTTCATGGTTGATAGTCTCTTAATTCTTAAATATTGTATTGAATCAAGTAATTTTATCAAATATTAAGTATGTAACATTTATGTGGCAATGCATTGTGTTGATCACATGAGGCTTCTACAAAAACATAAATGAATTTTGGCAGTTTCAATAACATTCAATTCCATTATTATTAATATATAGAACATGGCTTACTAATTCCGATCGGGAGTTAGGATACACTTGAGAATTTTGATCTCATTTCAACCTTCTTGTTGACGATCTCTTATTTTCCTCTCACTTCCTTGATTCCTTCACTCAAGGAAGCATTTTATTAGTTTTCCATCCCTTGGCCTCTATTTGAGCATTTTTTCTTTATTAATGAAATTACCAAATTTATTCTTTGCAAATATTTTGAAAACCGTGATATATGCTAGTTGAAGTCAAATGGTGCTATGAAATCCTTCAATATTAAAATTCAAGATCATTGTTGTTATACTTAAGGTCAAGTTCACAATAAAATAATTTTGTTTCAACAACCCTCCATTGATTCTCTTGGCTTTTTGAAGCTTCTCTTATGCAAACACATCCTAGAAAGTATAACTATGAATAACTTTCTCTATTTTTTTGAAGAGCATGTAGAGTTGTCTAATTGACTTCATAGTAATTGTTTCTCATAAATTATGCACCTTAGTGCTAAAGGGAAGAGGCAGGCCACTGGAAATTTGGAGTGAAATTGTTCTTTTGAATTTGTTGGTGAGTTATAGGGTTGTTTCACCTAGACAAAAGCATGGTCAAATTGTAAAGATGATATGGATGAGGGTTTTCCTTGGTACAGTAGTAGATTAATGGCCGGACAAAATAGTGAAATAATAGAGGTTAAAATAGAGGGAAACAACAAACAAAAAGTTAAAAGAAAAAAAAAAAAAAAAAAAATATTTCAAGGCATTAAACAATGTATTAAAAAACACAATTACTCCCACAAAGTGCCAATAAAACAAATATTCATAAAAGGGTGGAAATTTTCATAATTAAGCCTAAAGGTACCAATATCCAAATCCTACCAAATCAACCTCCTGTGCTCCGGATGGAGACCAAAATATGAATATTATTGTATGAAAAATTTTTTTTGTGTGAAAATTGAATTGGAAAAAATTGTTACTTATTCTAGTTTTTAAGGCCTTATCAAGTAAGAATGAAAAATTATCCTAGCCCACTATTGATCCAGGTGGATATGGTTGGCCACCCACCTATTTATTTGGCTCCAAAACAATTTTGGCAATTTGGCAATTTACTATTTTAGCAGGTTTTAACTTAGGGGCCATTTTGAGGGGCCCAAATGAAGGTTTTAAGAATCAAGGTCCTCAATGATATCCAAAGGCATGGTGAGCTAAAATCTCCTCAACAATACCTTTCCAGCGAGCTATCACACACACACCTAAAATGGAGATCACAATACCAAAAGTTACCCAAGCAGGGGACCACATGACTTTGGCTTCATCTCCTAGGGTTAGGTATTTGGATGTCAAGGGTTTCATTCCTATTTATTTAAAAGGCCTTGAGAGCTCATTTTAACCATCTTCTTCAAATCACGGTATATACATCTCTTCTAGGAGATAAGATGCCACCATTCTAGCAGAATCTTTCACTCTGTATTTTACGGTCTATGTACATTTATTTCATTAATAGAAATCATGTATTACCACATATCTTTGTTTATGGTTTTGCATCTCGTCGTTATGTTATCTTATTTGTATGTGATATCTCTTTGCATTTGTTTATTATATCTTCTCTCTCATATCGTGCTCAAAATAATCCAGTCGGTGGTATCGAAGCGGTACTCTTGATAGTTTTAAGTACATGTACCCAATGAGGTCAGAGTATATAAATTTGGGTCTCAAAATTGTATATCTTGAATATATTGGCGCTCTCGCACATCCAAAAAACCCTCTATGGTGTAAGAAAAGAAAAACGACAGCCGAATAGACGATTCTATCAATCTATTTCTTGAGCAAGCTCTCACTTGTGACGAGAGAGGGATGAAATGATGGAGAATTTTCCCACATCCTTGAACGCCTAGGTAATGGTAGGGCATCTTCATCAGCGACCACTTTGGAGGCACCTCACCTTTCAAAGGTACAAGTTAATTTTGATATTCTTGTATTTGGAGGACAGATAGAATCACGAGAAGCCCTAGAAAATGGTTAACTCTTCTAGAAGGTTATTTCTCACATTCACAATTTTCTAACAAAGAAAATATCACCTTTGCACTCCTTAAATCTCTCTCTCATGTCAAACATTGGTGGAAACTCATTGGGACAAAAGTTCCAGTGCGGAATATCACGATCCAGAGTCCCACTTGGGATTTTTTGTGAATCTTGATAAAGGAACAATATTACCACAGTGGCAACTATGAGGACGATTACATGAGATGATTTTTCACGGGAAGAGGGGGCCAGCGAGTGTCGGAGTTCGCAATACCTTCCATACCTTAGCACCAAGCTAGGTATCAAAGGCTCCAAGTGACATTTGGTTCTAAAATCTTGTGGGGCTCTACACGGATACATCTAGATGAAATGGATTTTTTGGACATCGATCACTTTCAGTCTGCTTGCTCGATATGGCTGTTAAAATTGAGTAGAAATTTAAGAACCAAAAATGGGAGTTGAAGTGCACCAAATCTACAACAATAGAAGTATGAAAAATGTAAGCCCCTAACAAGCAGTGTCCACAAGAAACTAATTAGAAGCCTTAGGAAAAGAAGGGTCACGGAGAGACAAAGAAGGACACCAAAAATAGTGCGAGGTTGAAATCACAGAACACTGGTGAATGTCACTCAAAGCAGTCATTGGTGGGCGATATCAAAGACAAAGAGAGCCAAACCTTGATTAGAATCGATTCTAAAATAAGGGTAAAGGGCCAGGATCATTGGCCAGAGACCCTTTGCTATTATCTTGTGCAACAATTCAACCCGGAAAGAACCAACGAGGTCACGAAGGGGAGCACCTTTTTCATTCACGGATGTGGGTGAAGAGTACCCTACTACACTTTTAATGTGGATAGCGAAGAACCTCATCTCACGAGGTCATCAAAAAGTTGGGATTGTCATTAACCACCACACACTTGACCATACAACATCGGGTGGCTTTGCCAAGGATGAGATCTCCATGTCGGTTAACAATGTCGATTATCATGCGACATAACCTTTCAAGGATGAGGTATTATGTGATGTTTCCCATTTGGATGTATGTGATGTTCTCTCGGGCTAGCCATGTATTAGGCGCCATGTTGTTTATGAGTCTTGACCCATTACTATCATTTACATTGCTTCTCTTGGGGGTCATCTCTATAGAATACCACAAAAAGTTTAATAGGTAGTTCCAATTACTATTCCACCTAAAAAAGTGATGCAAGGTAGTATATCATACTTGCCAAATTTAGCTTCTTGATCTGTTCAAAAGGAGAGCGAGGAAGGACACTGCGCGACCACTTCGACCTACTAAGCACCTTCTATCAAACATAAGCAAGTCGGTAGGGTTGCGACAAAGTGCAAAGATTCCTTCATCATTTTCCTCTCATGTAGCTTAACTTGTTGAATATATTTTCGACCTCAATAGGTTCATGACAAACTTCCACAAACTAAGTGGCATAGCGTCTCCGACAAAGGCGGGCAACTCACCGAATCTGTGAGATTCAACAAAGCGCTTTTCACTCTCCCAGGAATCCAGCGCAATGGAAGTCATTTCTTCCTAGAAGGGATTGATCCAGTGGATATCGGTGACGCACCTTTCTCGACTAGCTCAAAACAGTTTTACGGCAATTTTGGCAATTTACTATTTTAGCAATTTTAACTTTTCGGGGCCATTTTGAGGGCACAGAGTAGAGGTTTTGCGATTGAGAACCTCGATGATATTTGAAGGCATGATTGGGCTAAAATGGATCTCTAGAAAATGCAACTCTGGGGCTATCCTGCGCTAAAATGAAGATCGTATTAAAGTTTTGACCTCGGAAGTTGATGTACTCACTTGCAAGCGGAGGCCCACAGACTTTTGGCTTTATGGCCGTTAGGTTTTGGATATATAGGGTTTTAATTCTTTTTATTGTAAAAGTGATTCGAGCCTCATTGTAACCATCTTCTTTTCAATCACGGTGGCAAGTCACATCTCTTCTTAGAGATAAGCTACCACCATTCTAGCGAGTCTTTCACTCACCGTATTTTCCGCAGGTCTTTATTTCTTTCATTAATAGAAATGGTGTATTCTTTGTATATATGTGTTTATGGTTGCATCTACATTACATTTATGTTATCTTATTGAATATTTGTGATATCTCTATGCATTTCTTTATTATATCTCAGCTGTCATTTAAATGCAGAAAATAATTCGGATCAATGAAATTATCTCTGAAAATAGAAACATCAATGGTGCTTGTAAATAATATACATAGTTATATCAAAATCAAGTTATAGTTTGTATTTTCATTTTCTCACACCCTTTTTAATGATACAATCATAATACAAAATGAGTATGTGGATGAAATATTGGACTAGAAATGATGATTTTACAACAATGGGGCTTGTTTGAGACCAATTCTTGCATTTCAAAATTCCCTCCCCTTTCTATTTTCCCACTCTCTTTCTCCCTTCTCTTCCCCTCTCCTTGTCGAATTCCCCTTTATTTTCCACTCTACTTTCTCTTTTCGGTTACTTAGTCATTTTTCCAAAAATGTACAAGTGAAAGCGAGTTAATTGAACTCATGGTTCACATTTCCACTTTCGATGAATTTATATCGACTCCAACGAACCACTTCCAATTTCATAATTATTACGTTTTCGTCCAGTATTCGGTGGAGTGGGTTCTAGATTGCACTTCATTATTCCCTAACCTACAAGCGAGCACTGATTTTTGTGATATACAAATTGATCACCAAACTTCCCCATAATTCCCTCTTGCATGTTACGCATTTTGCACTCAAAGAAGTTTTGAGACGCCCTGGTTGTGGTCGAGACCCTCATGTCTTCTGGGGATACCTTATCACCCTATTTTGAATCTTGTTCAACCACTTTCCATACTTTCATTTCTTAGTCTTTGTAGATCGTCGGTGGCGGGTTCCACGAAATCTTTGAATTCTAATCGTTCCCCATGCACGCCACCGCCAGCACTTCTTTCAAAGTATGAAATTAGTAGCTTTAATTCTAACATCTCATCATGCATAAACTGTAAAATATTTTTATTAATGAGAGAAAGGATCGAGCAGACATTCATAGTGACTATCCCTACACAACTGTCAGTATGCATAAGAGATATTTCAGTGTGGGATATCCATTAAAATTTGAATATATTATTAGCGAAAAGCAGAGTTTATTAGAGCGTTTCCCTATTCATACTTATCACTTTTTTTTTATTACGGGTTTACGGATGGCGGGATCAATGTTTGATTTCAATTGTTCCTGTAAACAACACCGAGTTCGTGATATAAAACTTAGCAGTTGGATTACACTTATGTACCCTCTTCCATGTTACACATTTTGCACTCAAAATTTCGGAACCTTACAATTTGGTCGTCGGCCCCTCACTTGCCTCTCTTGATTATCCCTTGTGTGTGAGTATTTTGGGCTTTGAACAACCGCTTTCCATACTTAGCCCTTTCTTAATCTCTCTTTCATGTCACTTCCACCTTTGAACTTCTTTCTAAATATGCAATTGGTAATCTTTAATGCTAATAGCTCATCATCTTTGCAGGAAGCGTAAAGATTTCCATTAATGAGTGAAAGGCTTGAGGAGATATCAGTAATACTCATTAAACCAAGATTTTTGGAGGTTTATATTATCCCTTTCTAGTGTTCATTTCAAACATCATGGAATGTCTTTCGCGGGTTGTCTCGTTGGCCCGTTCACAAAATCTCCAATCCTTGATTTCTCTTTGTCATCCACATACCTTCTCACTTCCTTCTAAGTATGAAATTAGTAAGATTTAATGCTAAAAAACTCATCATGCACGGGGAACCATAGAGATTTTCGTGAGAGAAAGGATTGAGGATATCTCCCATTCCACACACATTAGACCAAGATTTGCGAAGGGTTTATATTATCCCTTACGAGTGTTCATTTCAAACATCATCAAACTTATGGTAACAACTCGACTGGTAGTTTTGTGGATATACAATGAACATCTTTGAGCATGAGGACCAAAACTTCTATTGGTCTAGGAATATTCTTACTCATCTCCTTCCGCCGATAACGAAGTAATTTAGAACTATGGAATTTCTCATTGAGGCTATATCCTTGAATTTTTTTGAATGTGGGGAGGTGGTCTCTTGGTGCATCAAGAGATATATTTCAAACCAAATAGTATTCACTGAGGACCACTCTCATGTTTCCTTTGTCACCTCGGGTCCAGGTAAGATGTTGATATTATGGTAATCCAACATTGACCTTTAGAGAGCAAGGAGTTCCCTAAAAACATGATAATGGGTTCTTGGACCTCTTACTGATTTCACAGAGACTTCGATGAAAGAAGTTAAGAAGATATCACAAGGTTGTAGGTTGGATTATTTTAGGAAATGAATTCTGGGAAATTTCCTGGTTGTTTATGAGAATAATGGGACATGAATCCACACCAATAATTTCCCATATGTTTCTCCATATTTTGTATTTTGCGTTCAAGGAATAAGACATTTTTATTGGGGGAAGTTGATTTGCATTGAAATATGTTCCCAATTGTCTTGATTCAAACATGAGAAGAAATTTGATATGTCATCCTACTTTCTTTTTGCAATAGCTCATTGTTGCCGATTTCCAAAACTGTCCCTGTCCAAGAATTAAGCGTAGAATTTATTGATAACCACGGGTACAAAAGGACTTTATGGAGACACAATGCCTCCCATTGTGTTTATGAGGTTTGGAGGCACAATGCCTCCCATTGTGTTTATGAGGTTTTTAATGACTTTGTCCTTGTTTTCAAAGATTTATTGTTAGGAAAGGATGCTCCCCAAATGTCTGAATAGGAAACCAAGTTTTTGGATAGGAAGGGGACACTTGAACAAATGGATAATTATAGTGTAATAATGATTTTTGGCTCCAAGGAAAATCCTTCTTTCCTTCCATGTCACATTACGGAAAAAATGTTTGTTACAGAAATAGCAAGGCAATACAACTACTGATTGCATTTTTTCCATGATAAGAGAAAAAATCAGTTCATTCCTCTTCCTTGGAAATTTGGGGACTTCTTGTTTAGGAAAGTTAATAAAATTGACAAATTCACAGGCCATTTCAACAACTTGAACCTAAGATATCCTGGAAGGATGAGAGGGTTCGACCCTAATGGGATTTTTGTAGAACATTTCTAGCAGTTGGCTTCAACAATTCTTTTTTCCATACACTCCTGAACAAAGACAGACACAACGATGAGAACACTCTTTCTCCTAACATTGGCGGCCTAGAGACATTGCAAAGAACCAATTAATTGTACAAACAATAGGGAAAAGGCATCGGTGAGAAGAGTGTCCAATCCCTAGTTGCCACTCCCAAGAGTACGACAACCCAGAAAATCGCTCCAACAGCCCACCCCAGTAAGAAAGAAACCCACAATTCTTCAAATAGAGGAGGAGATAAGAATCCTCCTCTGGGTAAAATTGATAGTTCTCACAAGCTTCCCGTGAGGAAGTAGAGAAAAAATGTTGTGGAAGAAGCGAATGAGCCCAGAACTGAAAGTGAAGACATGGAACTTGAGACCGATCTCGAAAGCATGTTCCACAACGTTGATCATCCCAGGGATGTGATCAACCATAATCCCCTAATGGAAATAGCCTAGACCTATATTTTTTACGAAGATGAATTCTTCGTATTCCAGAGCATTGTTTTTTGTAGCAAATCTAAAATTTTAATTATTGAAAAGAGAGATGTAAGAAATCAGAAAGGGAAATATCATTCAAAGATTAACCTTAGGAACATGCAACCATCCCAAATCTCCCAAATTCACCGATCAACCAAATATTCTCTTAATGATTCCATTGAAGGCATTGAGGCAGATACTGCCATACTGAAGGACCAAATCAAGGAACAGGAAGAAGATTTGATTCTTATCCCATTACTTGTTGGTCCTTTAGAAATAAACATGCCTTCCAGCCTTCCATCCAAGTTAAAAGGATCCTCTAGCCTCCTCACATCGTGTAGAGGCTATGTGCATAAGAATATAAAAAAAAGAATGGAGATAATTATTGAAGCCTTAGAAACATCAAAAAGTATAGCTTCCTTTCGAACGAGGGAACTTTCCTTACAATAATATTTCCAGGTGGATTTAAAAATTGAAGAAGGTTTATATCTAGACGTAGTCATCCCTTTTGGCATGAATGTCACACTAGCAAATTTGGGTCATTTTGCGATGGCTATTTCGATGATCTTGTGACGTTATGTCGTGGATATTGCAATGAATCTTCAGTCTCTCAAACATCGTATCATAGAACGTGGAAATTTCAACAAACTTGAATTAATGTCGCAAGCACGACGATCGTAGGGAACTTCTCACAACTGCGACAAAAAAAGAAATATCGTCGCCAATACGACAATATAGGCAAACTAAGTGAAACCAATTGTTTGTCGCAATTGTGATGACAATTTTCCGTGGTCTATATAGAAAATTTGTTGGATATTTTTTATTGTCATCGAAGTTGCAACAACAACTTTTCTTGGTTTATATAGAAAATTCATCGCAGTATTATTATTGTCGTCGCAATTGTGGCGACAACTTTTCTTGATTTATATAGAAAATTTGTCACGAGATTTTTTTATTGTCGTCGACATTGCGATGACAAATTTTCTTGTTTTATATAGAAAATTTGTCGTAGGAATTTTTAGTGTCTTTGAAATTTCGTCGACATCTTTTCTTTTTTATATAGGAAATTCATCGTGGGAATTTTTATTTTCGTCGAAATTGCGACGACTTATTTTCTTTTTTATATAGAAAATTCGTCGCATGAATTGTTATTTTCGTCGAAATTGCGACGACATATTTTCTTTTTTATATAGCAAATTGGTCGCAGGAATTTGCATGGTCATCAAAATTGTAACGAAAATTATTTATTTAAAAAATAAAAAATAAAATTTTGGGCTAATTGTATGCTCTCAATATTGAAGGTATATATTCTCTTTATGTATATCTATGTGCATAAGTGTATTTAGTACTAACATAATGTATTACAATACAATTCATGAATTCTACATTAATATGGTTTTTCTATAAGATCCTAAAATATTCATTCTCAAGTACCAAAGGGAAATAAATGTAATGAATGTTCACTAAAGTACTTCTCTCAACAAAGAACTATGATAATCCTCCAAAGAAACCATATTTCAATATGCATTCAATATGTTGATTAAGTTGATTTCATAAAATTGGTAGCAAGTAGCATTAACATGGAGCTTTCCTATTTCTCATTGCATTGACTACACTTTAGGGCATTAACTTGGTGGTATCTTGGAATTAACCAAGAGGTTTTTGGTTTCTTGTTTATCATTTCTTTTTTCAAGAGTTTATCATGTAATTACAATAATGATCTAAGGAAACCACCATTCTAGAATAAAAATCACAATTGACAAGTTATGTTAGCTATAAGTAACCCTGAATGTACGTGTGCAAAAGAATAATGATATCATTGAGTGGAACAATAGTTTTGGAACAACATATTTTATACAATATTTGCTACACATGGCTTTCATAATTTTAGGTGGCAATTGCATATTATCATTACTATATTAATAACTATCAATAGAAAACAATGACACTATTTATATATTTATCCGTCTTTCAATACTAAAAGATTATCTATGATGAATATCTCTTGAAATTAGCTCTAACATTTCATAATCTAATTGTACACCTACTATAATGAAGCTATATATTGTGTTTATGTATAGATGTATTCTAACATGTTTATTTATGAGAATATCCAACCGTGCTACAATAACATGGGTTTTCTACAAGAGCTTTACATCTTCACTTTCAAGTAAGTACAAGGCAATAACTACATGGTGATCTACTAAAATACTTATATCACACAAATAAAAAGATGCTATTTTTTTTCAAAGTAGACATACGTTTTTTTTTAACTTTTATAGACATAAACCAATACGCTTCTAGCCATATAATATTTCATACCAAAAAAAACCTATAAGTAGAAGGAAATAACTATAAAATCCATTCACTAAACTACTTCTCTCACAAAAATAAAAAGAACCACTTTCTTTGTCAAAGTAGACTAGATATGGGATTTAATTTGTATAGAGATAAATCCATACACATATGGGAACATAGGATTTGATACCAATGAAAATATATAAACAAAAGGCTTAACTATAAATATGAATGACTCAACTACAATTTTTGCATAATTCAAAACAATTATGGTATTTCTTCAAATTAGTAATATAGGTTCAATGTAGAATAAAGTGAACCTTTTTCAATACAAACATGTCATGGTCACCGAAATCCCAATGCAAATACAAACAAGGGAAAACACCATGAATAAAAAAGGTTATTGGGATCAAATTCTATAGGATTCCGTGAAATTCAACTAACTCTATAAGAAGGTCAACATGAATATCCACTAGGTTTGATAGGAATCTTTGTAATTTTGCTAAGTCTAGGTTCTATAATTTGGTAGAAGAATAGGAAAATCTAGTTAACACTCAGCACCTTGAAAGATAACAACCATGTATTAAGAAAAATAAAGGGAACTAGTAAGGTTGAATCAAATTTCATGATAAATGTATATCATAATACCACATGTATTGATTCTATAAGGACCATCCACTAAATTGATTCTCTTCCATAGGTAAAAGTAGCTATGGATGTTCCATCAAAGAAAAATTAGGAAATATGCATTCTCATTATCAATTTAGAAAACTACCTAACAAGTTCAACAAAGTCATAGGGGTTGTGTTATAGGAATTCTCATTATCAATTTAGAAAACTATATAACAAGTTCAACAAAGTCATAGGGGTTGTGTTAGCTTTCGAGGTTACTCTGAAAGTGTTTACACCATGTTTGGGGGTGCTTCATGAGATTTGGGTACATGGTGTATGATTATCCCTTGGATGGTTTGAGATGGATTTTCACATTGAAGGTGGTTTACTTAGCAATTGATTAACCTTAGTTGAATGCTTGCATTACATTCCTCCTTGGAGTGTTGGAGATAATTAGATAAATTGGGACATTATTTATGTTGGCCAAATTTATATTGGTTGCTTTCTTGGGAGGATGCCCTACATTGTAAAAGAATGGTTGAAATTCTAGAGGAGGGAATTGAGCCCTAGACAATATAGGGTAGCTCAGATTCTTTCATGGAGGCATGTATTTGACTTGGGGATGCCTTGGTTTTGATAGTGTTCATGTAACTAGAGTGGAACCAATGGACCATGTGGATTAGTAAATGGAGTGGAACCAATGGAGCATGTAGCTTACGAGGAATGATGGAATCCTTGGATGCTTGATAACCATTGCATAAGCCCATACCTCTTCAATTATTTTTCCATCAAAATAAACCCACAAAAATTTGGAATTGCTTCTTCATATTCCAGAGATCATCATGGGGAAATGCGAGGGAAAAAAGGCCCACCATTGGTATGTGAGTAAATTGGTAAAAAATATGGGGTGGTTGGGATGGGCAGGGGAGGGGGTGTCATCATGGACCCTGGAGGAACAATTGAAACTTCTTTTGCATGGGGACTTCGTGTTTTTTCCAACAACCAAGCAAAAGTTGATGCACTTTGGAAAGGATTGAAAATTTATAAAGGTTCATGTTCTCAATCATTGGTTGTAGTGAGAGATTCAAATACAATCATTGACCATATGGAATTCATTGTGCGCTAAAATAGTCTCATTCAACTTCAAGGTTGTTTTCTTGTTGAGTTGACAAAACAAGAATTATTTGGTCTAGAGGAAAGAAAATACCAGATGGTGGAGTATAGGATATATGTTTATGGAAGGAAACCAAGTTCACGAGACCAGTTTTCAAGATGGTTTGTTAGCAATGACATGTGCAAGTTATGTTTTATTTGTTTCAATATTTTAAATTCAACTAGTTATTTCTAGACCTAAAGTGTTATTAAATCCTCCATAAATAAATGTGGGTCTATTCCAAAGGTCATGCAATCTACAAAACATAAAGTATCGAATCCATATGTATGTTGAAACTTAAA
>SNQJ01S0143531.1:3769-24003 GCA_010110895.2 Picea sitchensis
ACATACCATGATACCTCGGACCAATTACCTCATGGAGCAAGAGTCCTCTCCGATGCAAGCCCAGGCCAGTGGTGATGGAAGCTGCTACTGCTGACAGGACAAATCTGACGAAGAAGAAGAAACATGGGCCCTCCAGGACCATGCTCAAGTCTCCCTCTCTCGGTACTCCATGTCTGGGACCTGTGGGCCTCGAGACATGATCTCCTAGTTATCCCTAGATATCGGGGATAACAGGCTGTTAAGCCACGAATCAATGACCGTTAAGATCGAGGAGAGTATGAACTGTCGGAGCACTCTATGTCGAGAACATATCGTGACTGTCGGATTTCCTAACTACAAATGCATACTAATGCATACTAAAGAAACACACTTCTACGTAACGATACATTAGACCAAATAGATCTTAACTAACTCCTAAGTGTCTAAATATTCTAACAAAAACATGAAAACATAGAGATAAGATCATTTAACTAATTGATTAGTGATGATCATTAAAGCATCGACCATTTAGTACACATATATCGTCAATCATAAACATTTGTCATCAATAGATTGTAACATACTAACAGACAACATCAACCACAAAATGAAATAGACTCTAGAGCATTATATTCATTACCAAAGAGTTGTAAGATTCAATCAATAGTTCAAATTTCAAACTTCAAACTTCAAAGGTAAACTGTCATATAATGTTCATAACTTCATTGTTTACAAAATAAGCTATAATAAAGAGTCAAGACAAAGTACTAAGTTCTAGAGACTACTTCTAAACAAGAAACATAAAAAGAGATCTAGTATATAGTAGCAAGTACTAAGAACTATTCTCTAAGTTTTCCTCTTGCCACAAGAAACTTCTAGTTTCTTCTCTCGTGATCTTTGAAGAAAAGGAGTCGGAGTAGATGGAGGTGTTCGTGGAACATGACCAACAGTTGAATGCCCCCCCCGTGACAATGGACGCTGTGAAGATAAAGGAAAAATTGATGCATTTGGAATGCTGCTAATGGATGGGGGTGGCATGTCTCCTCCGAGTACATGATCACCATATTATTCACCCAAAAGTTTCGCTTCCAAGCATGGTTATGAGACTTTTTAAGGCAGGGAGCGTTTTTAAGGTAGGGAGCGTTTTTGGGAGCGTTTTTAAGGCAGAGAGTGTTTTTTGGGAGCATTTTAAGGTAGGGAGCGTTTTTTTTCCCTAGGGAGCGCGCTCCTGAAAAACTCTCCCAGAAGGGAGCGTGCTTTGGGAGCGGGAGCGAGGGAGGGGGGGGCGCTCCCCCGCAATCTAGGTTACAATTGCAAGAAGTTGGTACATTATGCCTTTCAATGTCCTCATGGGAAAGGGAAGAAGAAACATCATGCACATGCAACAGATACAAAAGAGCCCACATCTCAGAAGAAGGCAAAGGAATCAAAGGATGAAGAATATGCATTTGTTTCATCTCTCACAGGCACTATCTCTCAAGGAAGTGATATTTGGCTCGTGGATAGTGGTGCTTCCAAGCACATGACTGGTTTCAGAAGTTCTCTTACAAAATTGACAGAGAAGAGTTTATCCTTTCAGGTGGAGCTCGGGGATGATTCCAGGCACACAGTCAAAGGAGTAGGAGAAGCCTCCTACCAACTTGATTCAGGTAATTCTATTCAATTAAAGATGTGTTGTTTGTACAAGGCTTGAAGAAGAATCTTCGTTCTATTTCTGCTTTAGAAGATAAAGGTTTCAGGGTAGCTTTTGTGGATGGCCAAGTTCTTCTATGGCCCAAGAATTCAAGCATAGATTCTGCTACCGTGATTGGTGTCCGAGAGGGAGGATTGTACAAATTGAAAGGACACCGAGAACAAGCCCTTGCACATAAAAATACTAGCTCTAGTGAGTTATGACACCGGAGACTTGCTCACCTAAATTACTGAGCATTACCAGTTTTGAGCAAAATGGTTACAGGTCTACCAGATATGCAGGTAGAACGAGATGGAGTATGCAAAGGATGCGCACTTGGAAAGAATGCCAAGGGAAGTTTCTCAAGCAGTGACAACACATCCAAAGGAATCTTGGACATCATACATTCAGATGTATGTAGACAGATGACGGTGCCATCACTAGGTAACTTTGTATACTATGTCATTTTCATAGATGATTACTCACGTAAGACATGGATCTATTTCTTGAAAGCGAAAGATGAAGTTTTCAGTAAGTTTCAAGAATTCAAGGCTTTAGTAGAGAATCTCTCTGGAAGCAAGATTACTATCTTGAGGTCAGATAATGGAGGTGAATACACCTCAAATGAGTTTAAAGACTTTTGCAGAGAAGCAAGGATTAAGAGGGAGTTGAAAACTCCTTACAACCCTCAGCAGAATGGGGTTACAAAGAGAAATAACAGATCGATTGTAGAAGCAGCTAAAGCGATGATCCATGACCAAAGTTTACCCATGCATCTATGGGCATAAGCATCCAATACAACCGTGTATGTCCAGAATAGAAGTCCTCATAAGATATTGGGGAACAAGACACCAGAAGAAGTATTCACTGGAAAGAAACCAAAAGTCATCCACTTAAGAATATTTGGTTGTCCGGTGTACATACATGTTGCCAAGGAAAAGAGAACAAAGTTGGAACCTTCAGGAAAGAAGGGCATCTTCGTTGGATATAGTGAGACTTCGAAGGCTTACAGAATATACATCCCCGCACAAAGACAGATTGAAATAAGTCAGGATGTGACATTTGGTGAAGATGAAGCCTTTAGGAAGTCTAGAGAGTCTCACATGGATGAGGACAGAGAGGAGTAGGAGGCTCCAAGGGATGCAGTAATGGTTGACTCTACTCTAGAAGAACTCATTCCGGAAGATCAGAATGAGACAGTAGAGTCAGAGAGACTTGTAGATCCACCCAAAGAAGCTGCAATTACCAGAAAAAGACTAGCATGGCTCCGGAACACTTTGCAGGAAGCTAAAGGACATGCAGCTCCGAGAGGCTCCTTGGCAAGAGACCACACAAGTTTTGCAGCTATGTGGTGCAGATGAGTAAAATCATTGATTCAGAACCTTCCACTTTTGAGGAAGCTACAAAGCAGCGAGTGTGGAAGGATTCCATGATGGAGGAGTACCAATCCATCATGAAGAATGATTTTTTGGAAGTGGTTCCGAGACCAGAGGGGAAGTCAGTAGTGACTTCCAAGTGGACCTACAAGATCAAGCATGCTGCAGATGGCAACATAGAGAAGTACAAAGCAAGATTTGTGGCTAGAGGGTTCTCCCAAAAAGAGGGAGAAGATTATGACGATTCTTTTGCTCCAGTAGTAAAGTACACTTCCATCAGATTGATTATTGCTATTGCCTTCGTTATGGGATTGAATTTACACCAGATGGATGTCAAGACTACTTTCTTGAATGGTGTAATTGAAGAAGTGTACATAGAGTAGCCATAAGGTTTTGTGATCCATGGGAAGGAGTCCCATGTTTGCAAATTAGAGAAGGCTTTGTACGAGCTTAAGCAGGCACCCAGAACATGGTATTCCAGAATAGATAGTTATCTTATGAGCTTGGGGTTTACCAAGAGTGATGCAGATCCCGACCTTTATTACAAGGTTGAAGATGGTTGCCCATTGATTTTGGTCTGATAGGTGGACGACTTGTTTCTTACAGGGGGTGAGAAGATCATAGTTGGGTGCAAGAGGGAGCTCACTTCAGAGTTCGAAATGAAGTATTTAGGTCTGATGCATTATTTCTTGGGATTGGAGGTGTGGCAGAGACCAGATGAGATTTTCCTTAGCCAAGGAAAATATACAGTTGAGATCCTGCAGAGATTCGGGATGATGGACTGCAAGTCCATGACCACACCTATGGTTACGAATCTGAAGCTCTTGAGTGATTCATCTTCAGGTTTGGTGGATCCCACGATGTACAGGCAATTGATCGGATCCTTGATGTACCTGGTTAACACCAGGCCAGACATATGCTTTGCAGTGAACACCTTGAGTCAGTACATGGTTGAGCCTAGACATGTACATTGGATAACAACAAAGCATGTGTTGAGGTACCTGCATGATACGGTTGGATATGGGCTTAGATATGTCTCGGATGGTGAAGTGAAGCTGTAAGGTTATACAGACTCTGACTAGGAAGGGAGTGCAGTGGACCAGAAAAGCACATCAAGATGTTGCTCCAGTTTGGGATCAGGTAAGATCTCATGGTTGAGCAGAAAACAAACGTCAGTGGAACTCAGTACAACAGAGGCAGAGTATATTGCAGCCAGTGTTGCAAGCCGTGAAGCAGTTATTGATGATTGCAGCGTCGTGTGACATTCTCTAGGTCGTTCTTGTCTGGACTGAGTTGAGACGATCTGTGAGAGCGCCCATGTGTTGGGTGTGCCCATGTGATGGGTGTGCGTTAGACTCTGGACTGAGTTGTGATGATGTGTGGTCTCTTGTCTACTCCTCTGGACTGAGTTGAGATGACTTGAGATGGTCTCCTGCCTTGTACTCCTCTGGATTGAGTTGAGTCAGCTTGAGATAGTCTCCTGCCTTGTACTCCTATGGACTTAATTGAGTCGACTTGAGATGGTTCTCCAGATGGTACTCCTGTGGACTCGATTGAGTTAATCTGTTGAGAGTGACGTCCCTGTGGGTGAGCACAGGTGGACGTGTCCCTAGTGGCTGAGCACTAGAGGATGAGAGAGATCCTTGCTATATTGTCAGAGAGTGAGACTTTGGTAAAACCCTAATTTGTGTTGTGAAGGGTACAAGTCGGCCCCACCAAGTAAAGATAATTAATATTGTGTAATTATTAATTATATTATTAAGTTGTACAGGTCAGCCCTATTGTTCCAATAGACACATCCATTTGATGTGTCTAGGTCTTGTATTTATAAGAGTAGATCCCCATTGTGGATTACTCATTATTCATTGTGTCATTCACTCAACACAGGAGTTGAGGTCTGAAATTAGGGCGCACTTTCCTAGGCGCCGGCTTTCTCAGTTATAACAACACCCTCTTCTGTGCTAGGGTTCGGTGGTGGATCTTCTCTTGACAATATAAGCAAAGGATTGCTGGGTTTTTCCTTTGGTTGAGAAGGGTTTTCCCAGGATATTTTTGGTGTCTTTTATGCATGGTTATTCTTCTTGTGATCTTGGTTTGCTGCAGCTTGTGTATTGTTGCTGCAGTGGTTATGGTTCAGTTAAATGCTAAATTGAAATAAACTACATCTGCATAAGCTAACCATCAAAATTCAACATGGTATTAGAGCAAGTTCTTGAAGATGACTACTGCACAGTCAATAAAGGCAAGCCGTGGAGATTGAGGGCTGCTAGACCCCTGCTATAGGTGCAAAGAAAGGGTCGGACCTCCACTTAAATTCTGTGGTAAGGTTCTAAGGCTGGCCGCAGATCTTTTAGCCCTGACCGAACCTTGTTGAGGGTCTTGAAGGAAAACCGCAGATTGGAGAGGCCCCTCTAGGCTGCCGCAGAAGAAACCCTAACAACAGACTGAGTTTTTGAAGTAATTGCAGACCAGAAGAAGAGGCCGAGCTCTATGAGGAGGGCCGACTGTCCAAGATAGGGTGGCCGCAGGCTTGAGGAGCAAGCCTAGCCATAGCCACAGGGCTGGTTGAAGCAGCCGCAGCTAGAAGGAGCCCTAAACGGTAAACCTAAGGGCGAGCTTAAGGTATTTTAATGTGATCTGATCTGAGGCAAACACAGATCTGAGGAAGCAAACCTTTTGGAGACCTTAGGCTACAAGGAGGCCGAGTTAAAGGCCTGTTCTGTGGCAAGTTCTGTGACAACTTTTGAAGCAGATCTAAAAGCAGTTTTGTAACGGAGTTTTGATTTGTCCTAAGACTAATTTTTAACAAAATGACAAGGCAGATTTCTGGTCTATTCTGAAGCCCAAGAATTAAGGCTATGACAGCAAGAAATCTGAGGTAGCCTTGTGTGCAGATCTGAAGAGTATGAGGCTGAGTTTGAGGCCTGTGTGAGTAATAATTAATGATTAATTTTGAGGTAAGTTTACAGCCTGCTCTGGGCATATTGAGGCTTGTTCTGAGGGCATTTCTGAAGCAAAAAATCCAGACCTGTTCCGAGGTTAAAGAAAGGCAGATTTGAAGCTGTGAAAAAGGGTAGATCTGAGAAAGTAGATCAACCAAGTTCTAAATCTGAGTTTGAAGAATTGTTGAGTAAAATTCTGAAAACTTGTTTCAAGATTGATCCTTGAGGTGACTTTTGAGTGTGTGCTATAAGTACACCTTATTCAAGCTCTAGTGGATATCGAGGAGACTAGACTTGCAGCTAGTGATGTGAAAGGTTTCAAGCCCTTGTCACTATGCGAGAAGAGAGGAAAACAACTTATTATCATTTATTCATGATCTTTGAGGAGCACTCCACTTATCCCTTGTTTGGCACACATTTTGATGGTGGTTATTTTTAGAGATTGAGCTTGGGGAGTTGTTTGAGGAGGTCACTTGTTCCTTGGCCTATTCTTAGCATGCAGTTTCATTTTACACTATTTTATTCCTGCTTGTGGAGGATCACACCCTTTGGAGAGATGTTATGTGGACCTTGTAGCATCTTTACATGGTCAAACCCTACCTTGTTAGTAGAGCGCTCTCTCTCTCTCTCTCTTTATGATTTGATGGATGAGATACCTTGTTTGGAGAGCCACATGTGCCATCTTTGGAGGTTGTATTGCACACTCGTTTATGCTATGGATGTGGACGTCCACCTTTTGAAGAGCTACACATGTCACTTTGAGTTTTCATTGCATATTTTGGGGAGTTTGTTGATGGAGCGCTCACTTACCTTGGCACACGTGTGGCATCTCATTACCATTATTTTATTGCTAGCGAGGGGACAAACTTTTTTCCAAGGTGTTTTCTAACATCTTGCACATGGATTGAGGAGTTAGTTAATGGTTTAACCCCTCATAGTAGGGGATCTAACTATTTGCACATGATTTGAAGGTTGTTAAACCTTGAAGACCACATTTGTAACTATTGCATGCTGTTTTTAGAGGGACATGCCACCTACTTGGTCCACATGTACCATGTTGAGTTGGGTCTTGCACATATTTTGATGTTTTTCTAGTGGAGCGACTTGTACTAGAGGATTTTGAGGGAGACGTTGGAACTTCTACTTGGTATTCCACCTATTTTGAGGATGCGTCCTCCTTGGAAGGCTCACACATGCTATTTTGATGTAGTTGTTACATTGTTCATGAAGATTTTAGTGGAGCGACCCCTTGATGGAAGCTTCTAGTGATACATTGGAGCCTTTTGACATGGTCTACTACCTTGGGAGGAGTTGCATAACTAAACACTCCATTATTTATTTATTATTGACTTGTCTCATGGAGTTGGTTACTTGGGATCATTATTGTATTGTTTTCCTTTGAAATTTTATTGTTTCTTCTTGGAAAAGAATATGGATCTTAACAACTCATTGCTACTTTTGATAAGGAAGTTGTTGAGAAGGCTATTTTATTGTTAGTCCTTGGAGGACTAATGGATCTAGGAAAACAAATACTTATTTATTGGTTAGGATATAGAGTCAAAACTTATATAAGGGTTTGCTTTCTTCAATTTTAGTATGGTTGGATTTGGGGAGAAATCCCTTGGAGCTTAGTTGAATATCTATTGGATGCTTTTGGGGGATTATTGAAATGCTTTTTGGATGAGGATGTGTTGTAGATCTTAATGTTCTCTCTTGTTGCTGAAATTATCTTGACATATGCTCATAGAGTACAAATTTGGTATACTCTTTCCATTTTCCATTATGTTATCCTTGGGATGTTGTTTATGGATGCATTATTTCTCTATGCTTGGTTAAATGCACATACATTTCATTTTGGGTAATCATAATCTTCATAAGTGTTGGAGTTCATCTACATTTGTGATCTCTCTAGTTACATTTCTGCAATTTGGGACAACAATAAAAGGGCCTTTGTAGCTTGTACGTTTCGGCCTCAATCGCCATCTTTTTCTTGGTAGGATAGCCTCCCATAAACCTTGATTTGACCCTATATGTCCAATGGAAAGACATTGATCTCCGGTCCACCCATCCGCTTTATTTACTCAACTCCTAAAAACCGTTTTGCTGGAATTTACTCTTTATTTCACCTTTGAACTCACTGCCTAAAATTTCAGTGATCCTATTATAGGGAAGCCCCCCTTGAGCTGAAGGAGAGCTGGCATAAAGTGTGAAGAGGGTTTGTGAGGTGATAGTGGCCTCCCTCTTAGTTTCTCCAAATCCTTGCTTGAGCTTTACGACTTTATCTTAAGAATTGAGGGTTTCTCCAAATTCTTAAAGTAAAAGGATAGGATGTTTCAGGATGTTTGAGAGTGGTTCCAACCTCATCAGACTTCAGATGTAGAAAGTAGAATTTCATATCGCATTTAAAGTTCAACAGACTTAATAGTTTTTAGGATTTTAGGATTGGTAGGATTCTAGCATTTTCAATGGATTCTACCATGTATGAGGTTATGTTCATATCCCATTCAGAGTTCAACATACTCAATAGTTTTCAGGATTGGCAGGATTGTAGCATTTCCATTGGATTTTACCATGCATGAGGGTATGTGATTGACATTAGTTAAGACCACCAAGCTATGGGATTTTGCATCATGTAATCATCTATGAAACTAATATAGACATGGATCTCCTTCTAAAATGTCATTTATGTGTATCATTCTTATTTTCTTGCAAGATAATGTGTTATTTAAAAAAAATTAAATATCTATATATATATATTTTTTTTATATATCGCGTTTCTCCACGTACCCATTTCGGGGTGTCACGTTTCCAGGCATTCCCGTTTCGGAAACTTGTAGATGTTTCCATGTTTCGTGCAACTTAGGTCAGCAACCATTGCCAACAAAGATTCAACTTTCCTCAACAGTAGAGCAAGAATTCCTTGGGAAGCTGAGATCATGGCCACCTTGTAGCAAAAGCCATATCCTGGCCTGGCTAAAAGGTTTGTCCCTTTTAGAATTCAATTATTCTGCTTGGTGCTTCGAGGATTATATCCTCTCGTGTATTCAACCATCAAAGTTTCAAGAATGAAGAATTATGAAAAGGCATTACAAGCTGGAACGAAGATATAGCTTTTTCCCATAAATGCTTTTAGGACAGAACATCTTTGAAGGGAGAGTCAATGTAATAATAATAATAATAATAATAATAATAATAATGGACACAACCATTCACCTTTGTGACTAGTCATTGCATATAAGTATACCGTCACAAGGCATTGTATCAATCATCATATCTCATATCTCATTCATTATTTATCAATTATTATCCTATATGGATTTCAACTCATTATCCTTCTTATGTTGAGTATTCACTTAATGAACTACTGTTCATCAATATCTATTCCACCAAAGTCTCCTAGGACTTGAACCTGGCCCCAATTGGAATCACAAATATTGGTGTACAATTATCACGAGCATGAGCACAAGCACTAGTGTATCCTTAGAGAGACTTGAACCCTGGTGGGTACATTAACAGTGCTCACTTTCACTAATATGCAAGCCACTGTTGAGGGACATTAATATCTACCAATAAATTGGTAGACTTGCATATTCTATAGTGTTTTTGCTTCTATAAAACATTCTTTTCTCTTTTGCATTTTCAACTATTTCTGATGCAAAATACATAACTAAAATTTGTATTGATTCTTTGCAAAAGTAAACACTGAAGAAATACAAGAAATAGGTCTATAACTTTCCAATGGTGTGAAGACAAACATGATTAAGGTGAGGTTTATTCAGTATACCTCAAGTATATGGTAAACATGACCAGGGGCTGATAGATTGACCAAACGGAAGTGGCTATGTTAAGTTTTCTAGCATTTTTCAGTCAGGCATAGTCTTCCCGCATGTTAATATAACATGGCAGAAAGCCAGGTTTATGGATGATAAATAAACATAGGAGTTAATAAGCCCCAGTTTTGAAATTAGAGACGACTTAAAGCAGTAATCAGTCAATAGATTACACACAAGTAAAGTGTTCAAGCAAACTGTATTTTACTTTAATAGGAAAAATTGTCTTATTTAAATGGACTCATGTATTATCTTTTTCAATGATTTTAAGTTTCTTTCACTAAGAAGAGATTTTTTCCAACAAGTCTTAGGTCTGGAGTCTTGGCCATGGCACTTTGCTGCAGACATTTGCATTTTCAACACAGATAAATGCTATTATACTAGATCCTGGAGAGCAAGTACTATTTACAGGCTCCACGGATGGAACAATATTTGTCAGTCAATTTGAGATTGGACTGCAAGACACTACTGCTGTTGTTACAGAAGACCAATCATCTAGATTGACTGGGCACAGGTAATAATTAGATCTTGGAAATGTTGATTTATTTGGATCAGTGGATTGATGGGCACACAAGTGATGGAATGCGGAATGCTTTCTACTGAAGACACTAGTTTGTTCCACTGTACACTTTATATAAATATCAAAAAGTAACTGAAGCAGGCAGTGGATTTCTTTTAGTGAGGTTTGGTAGCCATGGACAATCTATATGCTATGTAACTGATTTTTTCTGTGGGGCTAAATTTGTGTGCTATTTTATTATTTTGGTTTTCTTGCAGAGGATCTATTACAGCTCTAGCTTTCAGCATGAATGGATTATGGCTAATATCTGCTTCAGAAGATTGCACTGCACGTGTCTGGGATATAGTTACTGGGCAGGTTATTCGAACATTCGATCATAGGAAAGGTAATATTTTTCACTATATTTTAAGTTTGTACAAACTTGTCATTTGATGCTTTGTAAAATATCCAATTTTTCTAGTCTATTTGTTCGTTTTAAGCAAGCTTCCTTGAATTGAAAAATAACTCACTGAACATACATGGTCCGTGGTTGATTGAACAAAATAGAAAGGCTGAGTAAGGACTGTTCCTTTTACAATGAGCTTCCTTATTAGGGATAACTCACTCGAGAGCTCACTTGGAATGAGGAAATAAATGTGCATTTCTTAAATGGTACTGGTTTGAGTAACGCTATCTATCCCCAAGTATTGAAAAGAGTATTTGGGAAATTACAGGAAATGATTTTTAAAAAACGGTGTGGCAAGGGCTCATAATTTCATTCAGACATAAAACAATAAAGTTATAAAATGCAAATGATAAATCTTAGTGTGTAGACAATTTGTTTTCATTTCTAGGTTAAAATTTGAACTCAATATTAATTGTTCATAATTTATCACACACACACATGTATTCAGGAAACAAAATCATAAATGTCAAAATGCTTAATGGCAACATCATGGTTCAATCATCAATCACATAACTTCTCTTATGTGGTGTTTGAGATTAAGACCATGATCATGTAGTGGCAGTGACTCGTGTGCTTTCTCCTCTATTAGCAGGTGAACAATATCAGACAATCCATCTTTATTTTTCCCTACCTCATCCTCAACAAGTTGTCATGCATCCTCTCCATCAATGTCCCAATGAACTAATAGACCCTGCAAATAAGTTGGTTTCACTCAATCTAGTAGTTGTAGGCTTTTGTATGTAAATCAAATTTTCTGCAGTCTTTGGAACTAGTCTTTTCTTATTCACTTAGTGAATAAAGGAATATGTGCTTCAATACATGAATAAAGGAACATGTAGAGGAGTTGACAACTTGGGACAATATTCAATATCCAAAAGCTGAACCTCATCATTTACAAACCAACTAGGTCTGATTGGGCTGTATGCCACTGTGGGGAGCGCAGTGCTCCCAAAGCAGGGAACATGCTCCCCAGGCATTCTTGGCTTGCCCAAATGCTCCCGTAGAAAAGGCCTGTTATCCCCGATATCTAGGGATAACTAGGAGATCATGTCTCGAGGCCATAGGTCCTAGACATGAAGTGCCGAGAGCAGGATCGACCTGAGCATGGCCCTGGAGGGCCCATCTTTCTTCTTCTTCGCCAGACTTGTCCTGTTAGCAGCAGCAGCTTCCATCACCATTGGCTTGAACTTGCATCGGAGAGGGCTCTTGCTTCATGAGGTAATTGGTCCAAGGTATCATGGTATGTGTCATGTTTGATCGTTATAACCTTCTTATATATGCATTAGGTTCCTTTCATTTCGATGTGCTTGGATCTTACACTAATCCACTTGACCATTGTTGGGGGTGATTGATGGGGTGATTTGCTGGCTTATTCATGGGTCTTGGTTAGCCACCAAAGGGGAGTTCTTGATGCCATGCGTCCGCTCCTACATTCTATCATTTTTCATCTTATCTCCAGCACATCGCCACCATTCCCCTGAATGCCATTAGGGTGACCTTTGAGGTTACACTTTGTCTTGTGGGAAGAAGGGGCTAAAAGGCCAGGGGGTAAAAGCATTTGTAAAATGATAAAAACCATAAGAAATGAAACCTAGAGATGCTTAACCCAAGGGATCCCAGGAAGGTAAAGCCTCTCGATATAAAACTAAGGGACCCTAAGAAAATAATAAAGGAAACAGGGCCTAACCAAGGGATGGGAGGTCTCATTCTGAAACCGACCCATTATGTTCATAGGTATCAATGATATGAGCATTGCCATTATCGGGTCACCACACCAGGGCAATGAAACTTGGTTGCATGGCGAAGGGAAAAGGGGTCTCATCACAACCATCCTTATCATCTACTGCGAAGATACAGGTGGTATGCTTGTCGCTCACGAATCACCACATCCAAAGGCCGGTGTCTGAGTGGAACAGGAGTAAAGAAAGAAAAGCAATAAAGAAAAATAAAGGCAATAAAGGGCTTGGAAAAATGCATCCATGGCCAGGTACAACTTGCCTCCTACAAAGA
This sequence comes from Picea sitchensis, assembly GCA_010110895.2. Lineage (NCBI taxonomy): Eukaryota > Viridiplantae > Streptophyta > Pinopsida > Pinales > Pinaceae > Picea > Picea sitchensis. Next base: position 16,544 of record SNQJ01S0143531.1, read on the forward strand.
CACCCTGGACAACACACCCCTGGTCTTACTATGTTTGGACATCCCTAGACCACATCACCTCATAAAACATGGCTTGAATGATCTTAGGAAGCTTTCCATCTCTTGTGGGTATTAGCCAATAGGTTGATACGTTGGTCTTCTTGACTTTGTATGAGTAGAATGCAATGTAATGTCTTTGAGCTCTTAGATGATATGCTAGAGTTTCATGCATGTATTTGATAAATTTAATGATGAAATATGATTGACATTGCCTGCTATGATCCCGGTGATAGACCCATGGAAGTAGTCTTTGATGTCTGGGACCATGCAGCCAGGGCCGGTACAGGTGGACCGGTACACATGGGATATGATTGGTTCGGACCGCCATAGGGCTAAAAACCCATCGAGATAGTTCTTTGGGATGGCGAGAGGACAAGCGTTAATGATGAGCATTACGAGAAGAAGGAGGTCCTTACCAGGGCACTTTGGCGAGCGAGCCTATGGAGATCACCCATTTAGAGATGGAGACGATTACTTTTGATGGGCGGGGCGTCACACGAGGTAGGCGGGCGTTTTAAAGACATGTGGCGGTGTCTTTGAGGTCATTTGGCGCGTGTGGTAGCTTGGAGAAGCCCTAGAGGGCCAACGTTCTTTGGATCTTTGATCTTGCTCAAAAGGGATAACGTCTCCCTCTGAGGGGCCTGATGTCTCCCTTTGAGCTCATATTGTGACATTTAGCATTTAATGTGAAAAACAATGTAATGTTGTTAGTCAGCCTTGTCGAGGCATTTTAATGACCTATTTTTGTCATTGAAGGTCATTTGGATGATATAAAGAAGGGTGCCTCTCATTTTACATAACACAACTCACTCTCTTGGCAGAGAATCATTTTAGTCTTTTGTCTTGGTATTTGCTTGGAAGTGGCTTCTCTTGTGGGATCATCTTTGGCATGTTTATAGTGTTTTCTATCATTTTGGAAGGTTTACAACTAGGGTTTGATAAGCTCTTCATTGATTTGTAAGTGTATTTCTCATGCAAAACTTCTTGAATGAATGGTTGTAGGTTAAATCTCTTACACATTTATGGTTATTAGTATTTTGCTTAATCGGTAGAACCCTAGGTGACAAGCGCAGAAGTAGGTCCTTGCTTCATGTCCCCATGATAGAAGACTTTGTTTGCTCATTGATTAAGGAGAATATAGCCTAGCCGTTGTTACACTAATTCCCCTTTTTCTGAGTTAGTTTTGGAAACATAAATTGAAGAAGAAGACGATCCCTAGGCCTAATTGAGTTTTACACCCTAGGGTTTTTGACTTTTAGGGTTTGAAAGGCCTTGCCTTTGCAACATTTTTCATCCCTAGATTTATGTTTGAAGCTAGTAGTTTTATAGGATTTTTTAAGGAAAGAGGGAGGGCATGAGGCCTAGCAGCAACAGGAATAGCCTCCTCCCCTTAGGGTTTGACTTCATGGCCACATAGGCTGCGGCCTCATCAAAGCCTAACTCTCTGTCCTTGAATTTGATTCTCGAGACCTAGCCCTTGCTCCTTGATTCCATTATACCACTAAGGCACTAGTCTAGAACTTTAGCGTTGAGATTCTTGTGTCAAAACAACACTTTTAAACTTCTTAAAATTTCAAACCCTAACTAACCCTAACGTCTCACTAACCTAGATTTATGATGGCGTCATGCCTCTTTGAGCTCTTGGTTAATGTAAGCGTTTGTGGCTTAGTCTCTTTTGAGCTCTTGGTTAATGTAAAACGTTGTGGCTTAGTCATCTAATGATAGGCATTGGTGTATTGATAATTTCCATTGGCTAAATTGCAAAACGTTGACTTCCTCACCTATTTAACTAACCCTAGAACAAAGCTGACGTCACCCTTAGTATAGTGACGCAGCAAGTCTATTATATGTGAGCATTTAATGATATCTAAAGCGTTGTGTTAAATCAAGGGTTGGTTATCTATATTGATGCTATATCATTTCCAGTGTTATTGAGAAGTAATATTACAAGCCATAGTCATTTTTTTTGCAATCATTGACTTCGTCAATAATTACTGCTATATGTGCTCATATATAAAACTGATAGTCATTAATTTATGAAGTACTAACCACTACTGCACGTATTAGTTTTTATTGTGGCTTTGTCTCGCAAACAGGTGCTTCTTCCGTGATATTTCTTCATATTGACTATCTTCTTGGCGGTAATCTGTGAAGGGAAAACCTACTTTAACCTTTTGAGCCTTAATCCCTTGACCCTTTTCCTTTCAACACCCCAGATTACCAGGGACGTCTCCCTTGGGTTTAACCACCCTAAATAGAAAGAGCCCCCCATCGAGGTGACAGTGGGTGGGGAAGCTCCTGTTACGCCAGTTTGATCCTTACCTTTCAGCTATTTGACCTAGACTACAAACTGAGCGATAACAAGGTCAAAAACGATTTTTCCCCCCTTCTCTTAAAGGTGGGACCTAGGGGAGGTTTAGGGTTTAGGGAAACTCAAGAGAGAAACAAAAGTACTTCTCCCCCACTATTTTCCTCATTACATTAATCTTTGTGTGCTTGAGCTTGAGCCTTAGAGTGGGCAACTTGGTCTTCTTGTTGGTTTTTGAGGAATGCAAATTTGTGAGATCTTGAAGGAGAGAATAAAGGCTTCCATCTACTACTGCAAATAGTTAGAGAGCTAAAGAGGTAAGCCTAAAGCCCATTCTTTGTAGTGTTTTGTATATCCTTGTGTTGTTTGTTTATCTGATGATGGTGGTCCAACACACATGAGTAACACTAGTCATTGTTTCATGTAAAGTGTCACATTTAATGCATTAGGCATTTAGGTGAGGATCATGGGTTGGAGTCAGATAATGAATCATGAGGTTGGAAGTTATGCAGTTTGTCTTATTTCACCTTGCTGTCCATCATTTGTGTCCTAGTCTAGTGTTGTCACTCTTGGAGAACATGGGTACTATTGGGAGGCTTTGATAGGGGTAACAAACTGCTCCCTTTTATACTTAACACTTTCCATCCTAGGGCCTTCCATAGTGTACCAAACTTCGGGTAATGGTTGTTACATGTACACCAAAAAGGCCCATGGTTCATTCTCCTATGAGGAGGGTTAGAAAGCCGAGGTTGATGTAGCTGCTAGAAAAAATGAAAAATAAAAATAAAAAGAAAGCATGTTATAAAGAAAGAAGAAATGATGGGATAATAAATGACCAAGTCAAAAGCCAAAGGTTTAGCTTGAGCTCTGCCCGCTTGCTATGAGACGATCATGCCTAGTCCTAATGCACTGAATGCATATAAAAAAATGACTTAATCCTAGTAAGAAAAACAATGAATGCTTGAAACCTGAAAAGGGGACTTGCAAAAGCAATAAAAGAATACAGATTGTCGAGGAAAGAGTATCTCATGCAGCAAGCACTCCCTCTACAAAGTCCCTCATGGAGATGGATAGAGCACAGTGTTGTCGCCGCCTAATCCGCACCTCAGGTCACGTGAAATAAATCTTCAATTCACTAGGTGCGACCTTGGGGGTGAGTCTTGAGTCGGGTTGCTATCACCTAACACTTGACTCCTCCATCTAGGCTAGCTCGTACTGAAGCCAAGGGGGGTAGTCCCTAATAAAATAATCTAAGGCTGATTAAGCTAAGTACAAGAATTCTAGGAGTTAAATAATGAAACAAAAAAAAAAAAAAAACTCTATTCTAGCAGCATATATTGACACATCAGAAGATTGCTTGATGAAAATGATAATAAGCAAATGAGATAAAAAGCAAATGAGATAAAAAGCAAAGGATAATATTGTAAAGACTAGTGCCAAAAGTGTATTGCTGCAAAATAAATGTTGTGAATTGTTCTTGGTAAATTTTAGTTAATTAAATGTTTTCACTTGGATTGCACTTAAGTTAATTGAGTGAGAAGGATATATAAGGGCTGATCCACTCATGTTTGCAAGAATTGTAAGCAATAAATGAAAGATCTAATTACTAAAGCTAATCTATCATGTGTTACTTTTTAGCTGTTGTTACTCAAGTGGGTACAAGCGAAACTACAAGGACTTCCAACAGGGAAAGAACTAATCTCAATGAGTAGCCCCCTGAAATCACATGTAATCAACAAGTATTGATCCCTGTATTGAGTAAAATAGAAAAAAGTTATGTACTTAAACTTGTCCACACTATTCAAGATCTGTTCTGATCATGCCAAGATCAAGTTAGGCTTGTGGAGTAGAGAGCATACTAGGATCTTGATGGGGAAGGTTTGTTACTTTGCAAAAAAGGGAAAAATAACTGAAATAATTGAGAAAATGAAAACTAATCTAACTAATCTAAAAGTGGAAAGGAAAGTGTTTTGCAATTTATATTGGTTTATTTTAGTTTATTTTATCTTTCTTAGTTAGAAAAAATTAGATAAAAACACAAAAACGAAAAAATGATAGAATCCCTCCAGGGTAGGGGGGATGAGAGGGCTAGTGGGTTATCCCACTTGGCTCCTTCAAGTTACAATCTTGAAATGAAGTGTTTGCTGGCCTTTTATAACTAAAGGACCTAGCAAACTTACAAAATGATGGAAGAAAGTGATTAGAAGTAAGAAGAGGCGCCCTGGGAGGTCCTGGATGCCCCAGATCCACGAAAAACAGGAAAAGATTCCTTCTACCTGTTCATGAAATGTTAGAAAACAGCGAGCAAGTTCGTAGGAAACTTGCCCAAAATGATTTTAAAACAACTTGCAAAAGTTGTTAGTCTCATGGAAAAATTTCCCAAGTGAAGATTAGATAAAGAATTAGTAAAATGACTAAGAAAATCAGCAATAGACCAACTTTGTTAGTGGATTTTGTTTGCTGTTTGGACAGCAAACAATGGGCACTAATATTTCCAAAATATAGAAATTAAATCCCTTAGATTTAATCTATCTTTTAGTATTAAGATTTGACTTTGAAAGACTTACTAAAAGATGTTTTTTTAAAGCTAGATCTAACTTAAATGATAAAAAATTTGAAAGTGCAATATAGATCTAACTATGCATGCATTAAAAAATGGATGTACTTAAGATTTATCTTTAAACTATGAATCTAGATCTTGCATGCAAAAGGAAACAAGTAACCAGATTGAATTAAATATGAAGGAAAGAGAGAGAAATCTTGGAATGCAGAAATCTTCTGGGCCACGGTGTCCTTTGGTATTGTGCTGAGGGACTCTGTTCTTGATAGCCTTAAATATTGTGGAAGGTTTCTCAAGGCAATCCAACCACTTCTCCATGGATGAAGAACTAGAAAAGCCTAAAACTTGCAAAAAATACGTTAAATATCTGTGATTCCTACACAAGAAACTTAGATAATATGTTAGTTCAACCAAAAAGACATACAAATCTTAAATATCTAATGTAGATAATCAATAAGATCTTAGAAGTAAACTAACTTAAAAGATCCTATCCTATTGGGTGATAGCAGTGAGCACCCCTTCAAAGGCCAAAAATAATGAAAAATGCATGCAAATATTAAGCCTGCGGTTACCTCATATATTAAGCACTAAACATCAAGCATCCACACAATTGGTACACCACATCGACGTGACCTCCAAAGTCTCTATTTTTATTCCAAATAGTATCACAACAACAATACAATTCACCAGTTAGCCCAAACTCTCATTAACCAAATGAGGGGGATGCTTTGCTTAAATAAGTAAAGGGTGTGCATTTCCCAAGGTGAGGGGTGATAATCCCAATGTGGGTCGAGCCATGTGTGAGGGTGGATGAATGCCACATCTCCGACAACTAATGCTAAGTTGCCACATTTGAAGAGGAGAGTGAGAGAGAGGGCACCACCTCTCTTTGGAGTAGGTTCACCTCTCATTGGGATTGGTTCCCTCAAGGAGAGTTCGCCACCTCTCAAGAGAGACAACGCACCTCTCCTTGAGATCTCGACCAAGTTTACTTAACTCACCACTTAACTCATCCTAACTTGGCATCAACTGTCACTAACCACTAGTGAGGTAGAGTGAAGTGAAGACAAGTCAAAAACATGTCTTCGACATGTTTTTTAAAAATAGGAAGTGAATTAAATCACCTTTTTGAGGAAATAACTGGTTTTAATGGGTAAAAGTCAATTATTTTGCTTGAAAAGGGGGTATATGATAAAGGGGGTATTCTAAGTTAGAAAATAATACTCCCCTAGGTGTTTAACACCTCCTAGTACCACTTATTAAATATTTACATGAATTTACAAGGTAAAATGTCTTTTTAACTAGACATTTTACGTTAAAAAATCCTAGAAGGACCTAATGCATGTCCATAAGACTTTGGACTAATGACTAGCATGGCAATACACATTTGACACTAGACTTAGACAAAACACATTAAGGCACAACCATTACGACATACTCTAGCTTTGGAGGAAATAGCTTTGGAGGAAATGAGTGAAAAAACTTAGAACATTATAAGTCGCCGAAGCGAGGTATAATGGACCAAGTAAAAAAAAGCACTCTAGAGTATGCACTAATAACTGAGTCTTAGGGAGCTGAGTCTTTTACATACAAGAGACCTCATGCTAGATCATTTTATACAACTCCCCCCAGGGGGGTATGGAACATGCATAAAAGAAGAAGAAGAAGAATAAGAAATGAAGGGGCAATGATGCCTGACATGACTTATGAACTCTGAATTTTGAACAAGTGCCTTGTTCAACCTTGCGAATCATGGTAAGTCCTTCCTAGTGCAATTGGGGAGGTAACACACGGTACCTTGCATGTCAATGACTCTGTCACCATGAAGTAAACCCCATACCACTTCATTCACTATACTTACACTTTGACGAGTTTTCTGGGAAATATCCCTTTACCTGGGTATTGACACACCTAGTAGGGTCTTTTAACGGTCCTCCCATACCTAAACTTGGAAAATTGCATAAAGTCTTGAGCTAATGTGAAGTTTGAAGAAGATACTTAATGTGAATTGCTTATGTGGCCTGTTATCCCCGAACTCTAGGGATAACTAGGAGATCATGTCTCGAGGCCCACAGGTCCTAGACATGGAGTACCGAGAGCAGGATTGACCTGAGCATGGCCATGGAGGGCCCATCCTTTTACTTCTTCGCCAGACTTGTCCTGTTACCAGCAACAACTTCCATCACCGTCGGCTTGGACTTGCATTAGAGAAGACTCTTGCTCCATGAGGTAATTGGTCCAAGGTATCATGGTATGTGTCATATTTGATCATTATAACTTTCTTATATATGCATCAGGTTCCTTACATTTCTGATAACTGCTTGGATCTTACATTGATCCACTTGACCATTGTTGGGGGAATTAACGGGGTGCCCTAGCAAGCTTGTATTTATGGGTTTTGGTTAGCCACCAGGGGGGATTTGAAGAGCCATCGTCCGCTCCCACCATACTATCACTTTACATCTTATCTCCCATACATCCATCCCATTCCCCTAGTCCGGGCATTAGGATGACCTACTTGAGGGGTTACATATTCGTCCTGTGGGAAGAAGG
>SNQJ01S0143531.1:25797-48456 GCA_010110895.2 Picea sitchensis
TAGTGGTGCGGTCTTCCTTTCAACCCATGACTACTCAGATCGCTACAAGATATGTATTAATATTGCAGATGCCTTGATTAAAACCATTCAAGAGATTGGGCCCTAGAATGTTATTCAAGTCATCACTGATAATGTTGTTAATTATAAGGCAACAAGAGCAATCATTGAGGATAAATACCCCAATATATTTTGGTCAGGATGGAGCCATGGTTTTAGAGCACTTGGAAGCATAACTTTTGGGTTTTTCCTTTTTATAAGTAGTCTCTAGAACTTAGTACTGTCTTGACTCTTTATTATGGATTATTCCGTAAACAATGAAGTTATGAACATTATATGACATTTTACCTTTGAAGTTTGAATTTTGAAATTTGAACTATTGACTAAATCTTACAACTCTTTGGTAATAAATATGATGCTCTAGAGTCTATTTCATTCTGTGGTTGATGTTGTCTATTACAATCTATTGATGACAAATGTTTATGGTTGATGTTATATGTGTACTAAATGGTTGATTCTTTAATCATCACTAATCAATTAGTTAAATGATCTTATATCTATGTTTTCATGTTTTTTGCAATTGATTTGCCATTCTGCATGCTTTTTATATATATGTGCATCAAAATATATATTTTTTATGTATTATATAAAAAATGCTCCCGGAAATTTTTGAAAATCGACGCTCCCACTCCCGCTTCCCGCTCCCAACAACCTTGCTTGGACAGATGAGCTCAGATGTTGCAGATATGGTTAGATGGCCTATCAGATGGGAAGGAAGCCCCTCACCTTGGACAATGCACTTGGGTTTCATTTGAGGATGTTGCACTTGGAGATGATTGGACACCCCTTAGGAGGGATGATGGACCCTTCTTCCACCTTGGAAGTTGGTTTTTTATGTTGGACGTTGAGCATATTGATGATGATGTCATGTGCTATGATGATTTGATGATGGAGGGACCAACCTACCATTAGGGCATTTGTTTTGATGATGAGTTGGGATCCTTTGATGATGAGATGTGACCTTTGATGAGGAGGTGTGACTTTTCACTGTGCTTTGCACCTTTTGATGACCAGACGTGGCCTTTGGAGGCCCTTGCACCCTTCTAGAGCATGATGTCACCTTCATTGTGGCATCACACACTCACATGTGTCACTTTTGAGGGGACGTTTTGGTGTATTAGCATGCTTTATTTATGTTTGAGGCTATTTTGGGGGTTAGCCATGACCTATCCAACTTGTTTCATGGATATTTTATGTTTTTAGGGGTTTTGAGGGTTTAGAGCACTAGGGTTTCCTCATATAAGAAGGCTAACACTACCTCATTGTTGAATCATAACTCACACTTGTGGAGAATCATCACTACTTTTCTTCTTCTACTCTCTCTTCATTATGGAGCACATTTAGAAGATTGATCTAGTCGATGCTTTTCTTGTTTTGGTGGATGTTTCAGGAAACTAGGGTTTCTTCATGCATAGCAACTTGGCCTAGTAAGTGATCTTTTTCAAGTATTTATGTTTTGTTCATGGTATTTAAGTGAATGCTCTATCAAAGTGGTGATAAGTTGTGATGTCCCGTTCCCAAGAATAGCCTCAACAGGGAGTGACTTAGTAGTCTATCTGTTCCCATAGACTATAGTTAGACACAAACAGGGAACAAAGGGAAAAATAAGGGTGAATAAAGGGCTAAATGATGAATTAAGCCAAAAAGCATAGGAAAAGTCACTCAAGCCAAAGTCAATGTAGAAATAGAAGAAAAGGTGTTAAGGGGGGACTTAATTAATTACTCACATTCGACTTAGGAGGAAAGACGCCTAGCTTAAGTGATGTCAACGAAAAATTAGATCGGGGGAGGTATAAGAAGAGGAATTCGACCTAATTCCTCGTTATGTTATGATTTTGATTTGAGAACAGGTTCTAGAGGAGGAAGTCGACCTCTTAGATGTTTTGTGGATTTCTGGAGGAAACCACTACCCAGACCGGTTTCGGTTTTGGAAGACACACTCTAGCCTATCAGAGATACCATCCAGGTATATCACTGTGCCAAATCCGTATTCAGTATACCTAGTTCAAAGATGGCACATTTCCTTCCGACCCAGTTGAGAGGGAGCCAAAGCGCTTCTTTTGAGCTATCATTCGTGAGATTCCGACAGAGGAATCTCCTAGTGCGCATCAGGAAGCCAAGAAGTTCGCAACACTTGGGGAGATACATTGAGGGTTCCAGAGAGCTCACCGGGTCAGATCCAGAGAAACTCTCCCAACCCATTACAGAGCATACCAGGGCACTCAGTTTGAGCCATACATCGCTAGATTCCGACAGTGGAATCACTGGGGCACATTAGTTGTCCTGGAGAGGGGCATAAACCTCCAGGGGGTCCCATCCGGGGTCCGGTTAGATCAACAGAGGGCCGATCTTCAGTCTGACAGTCACCAAGAGGAGCTGTGAGGTCAGGGCGCATCATTTGGGACAATTTCCAGGTAGATCATATGAGTATAGCCAGCCGGACGAACTTTCCAGATATTTGCAGCAGTTGCCGTGAGTATCCGAGATTGCATGCAACAGATCTGTACATGCATGTTGTTGATTCTTCTCGACCTTCTGTATACGGGTATTTCTTGTTGTTTTGCATTGTATTCCAGTGACGATCAAGTCTTATGAGATCTAGTTGATGAGTAGTTCCTATATTTCCTACATGCACATTGTATTTCCTGCTATTTTACATAATACATGCTATTGAGATGGTTGATTCCTTTTATTTCGCATGCATCATATATTCTGCTCAAAACAACTTATTTATATGACACACACATGCAAAATCACCAAGAATGTTAAACAAAGTAACTAAAACACAACCAGAAACCCCTAGAGTATAAAATCTGAGAGCCAAGACATCAGTTTCAGTAGAGTCTATCCAGATTTGTGGGATCATGGCTATTTCAGTGGTATCAAAGCCTTCTTCCTGCCAGCCTGTGAAGAAGTGCTTTCTCATGAACCCATGATTCTGGGAATAGGTGTAGAATACCCAAAGGGACGAGGTCATATTGGGGACGAGTAAATTCAGTACCGTAGGGTACATAGTAGAGACAGAAGAGATAGGAACAGAAGGGACTGCACTCCTTTCCACATTCAGTCAGATACAGAGCCAGAGATAGAGGATAGGGATCACATCAGTTTCGACACAGAGGCAGACATAGAGAGGACTATGGGGGACATGCGTGAGACACCAGAGGGCAAGGGGAAAGGCCTCGAGACACATTCTGATAGTACATAGGCCATCTTGAATGATCTAGCTAGAGGACAACGAGATATGATGAACACCATAACACAAATGGCCATCAACACAGATGATTCAACACAGTGTGGGCACTATGGGTGCCAATGCGATAGGAGGAGCGAGTGGTTCTAGAGGACATCAAGGAGGTAGGGCCAGTGGCTCCAGTGGATCTCAGGGCAGAGCGAGTGGACATCCTTGACCTATACGTACCTATACATCATCTAGGAGGACTCCCCGACCTCTATATCCTCAGTTCTAGTGGGGACAACCGCTGGGACAACCAGGGTAGGCAAGAGGACAGCCAGGACAGGGGCAGGCAGTGCCACAGGATCCATTTGGGGTGAACAGAAGAGACTATTTGGCGTTGGGGCTAGAGTTCCATGCAGATATGAGTTTGCTAGATTACTGTTCGATCAGGTATCGAAACATGCCCAGGGTGGCAGAAAGGGGCAATGCGCAAACTCAAAGCATGGACTTCATTAAGAAAGTGGGGCAGCTGAATATTTCTACTTTGGACGGGTCATCTTTGTAATGTTCCCAAGGCCGAGCCCAGTTGTAAATCTGATGTATAAAATGAATTGCAAATATGTGTTATAGGCTGGTGAGCCAAGTTTGTATAAGCCGGTGGGCTTATGTGATTGTTAGGCCAGAGAGCCTAAGGGTTGGAGGCTAAGGGCTTGATTTTGTACTTGTATGTATGCAACACATTAATAAATATAGAGACCGCCGCGTGCAGACCGACCACGATGAATGAGTGATGGGGGACTGAGCTTCCACAGAGTGGGCAAGGAATTAGGGGCTGGAAGGTGGGAAGAAGGGCTAAGTGTTGAGCCTAAGGGCCAAGCCTAGGGGCTTAAGCCTTGGGAATAATATTTTATTATTATTCCAAAAAGCCACATGAATTATGTGAGTGTGACATTTTATCCTAAGTTTTTGGGACGGACGAGGGACTGCCAAATGGGAAGGAATGCACGCTGAATGGAACGCATGCAGTTCCATGGGTGACAAGAGTCAACCCTGGTGCATGCGAATAAAACGGCCAAGATGAGCCGTGAAAGGGCTCCTCGCCCATTCCACCCGACTGCCTGAGCATGTACGGAGCGCTAAGTAGTAGGACCGACCGAGCTTGTAGAGAACCCTCGTGCTTCCCTGTGAGCCGAAAAGCCTATGTTTGGCTCTGAAAAAAACGTGTAAATCCTCTGTTCTGAAAGTCGAGAAGCCTGTGTTCGTTTCTGAAAAGGTCGGGTTCACCCTCTTCGTTTTGAGCCGTGGAACCCATGTCATTCCCTGCGTGGATTGTTTGTCACGCGTTCCCAAGAACCAACACTGTGAAACCTTGCGCCATTGCTAAGCCTGTTTGGGAAGCCCGAATTTGTTTTTCCGGTTGGCTGTGGTGGCCACGCAGAGCTGGATTGCGCGTGGCTTGCTGGCCAGTGCAAGTTTTGATTGAGCCTGTGTATGACCTCTGTCCAGGTGAGGGAGGTGACTGTTGTTGGAAGAGGCAGGTTGTCAGGCCTGTGAGCAATTCTCTCCAGGTGAGAGTGTTTGCTAGGAAGTGGTTTCTTCCAGAGAGTGTCCAGCACCAGGTTCGGGCTCTGAGACTTCCTGATCCGGTTTGTTGCCGAGACCCAGAGAGGGAGGTTAGCACCGATGGACTGTGCTTGTGAAGGTGTATACTCCCGGGCGGAACATGCATGTGGGGAATGAGAGTCTGGTAGTAGTGGGCGTAAGATGGCATCTTGGGAAGAATCCTTTCGGTTTTTCTGTGCTGTTTTCCCTGTAACCTCAGCCTAGCCTAGGATTCCTTGCCTTGGGGTGGAGCTTAGTCCCAGCTCGGGGGTGACCCATTGCTGAGCTGATGAGCATTGCGGTCTAAGGCTGGGAGGTTCGTGGAAGGCCTGCATGTGGTTGGTGGAATTTACCACTGTTTCGAAGATAAGTATCATATGATGTTTAATCATGTATTCCGCTGTGTATATCAATTTAATGTTAATACTATTGATTGCTAATTATAGCAGTAAATCTTATGTTTACTCTGAGTTTAATTGAATCTCTTGATTAAATGCATGTTATTACTATAATGTCGGTATGAGCTATGTACAAAGTGGTGTTATAGTGTTATTTAAGAGCGATTAAGCCTTGGTAACCGAAAGGTGGTGTTACAAATTGGTATCAGAGCCAAGGTTTCGACACTGAGCCTAGATGGGCCAGTTGAGTGGTCTTTGGACAAAGGGTGAGAGGAGAAATTGTGTCTGGAGGACCAATTTCGGACCCTGGTATGGTTCGGAGTGCCAAGGAGTTACTTGACCGTGCCTATAAGCTCAGGAGGGATAGCGGTGTTGTGAAACCGCAGCCGGTGTGGTCTATGGCCACAGGGAGAGAGGACTCCACACCAGCAGTGCTGGAGCATTAGGATCGGTTCGGGAGGGAAGGTGAGCCCTCGTGACCGTCGGATCTGGAAAATGTGCGTAGGGATTAAAATCCCTTTTGAATTGCACAGGAGTGTGGGGATCGCGATATGCGAACTCCCGAAAACCCGAAAACCCGAGAAGATCTACGCTGTAGATCTGGGAGGAAGGCTCTCGATTGTTAGATCTAGCGGAGTCGCGCTCGAGTTAGTCGCGAAAACTTTTTGGATTTCGCAAAGTTGCGAGAGGAAGTGAGGAAGGTGAACACCTCCGAAACCTGAAAGGCTGAAACGATCTACACCGTAGATCGTAGGAAGGTGGTTGACCGTCCGATTCAGCGGAGGAGTAAACCGTAATTTCGGGATTTCGGCAGATGGAAGTTCGAGATGTGGGGTGCACGAACTCCCGATCCCGAAACGCCGAAAGGATCTGCACCGTAGATTTGAGAAAGACCTGATCGTTGGATTTCATTTGGAATGGACGTGGACACATGGGTGTGTACCACGTGCCAGTGAGTCAAGAAGACAGGTGAGAGTGGTGGGACCCGATGACGTCACCGAAGGTGACGTGGACCCTCCGAAACGTACCACGTGCCACGGTGGTGAAGGGCGACAACTGTGCTGTGGGCCCGGACAATAAAGTAATTCGCGATTTCAGAATTCGCAAAGGAGGAGCACGAAGGCTCAACACTCCAACTCGCGAAGTCGCGAGTTGGCGAGGAAGTGCTAGCACTTAGCCGTAGCCTACGGTCATGTGTAGCAGGCGCTAGCGAGGAGGGAGCCATACCCATGTTGCATCTCAGGTATCGACGTTTGGAGGAAATGAGTCGAGGGTCTTCGACTCACGAACTCGCGAGTTGCGAAAGGGTGACTTTGGTTACGAAGATTTAACTGTTGGATCTTCGTGGACTGAGATTCCGAAGTTCCGAAGTCCTGGAATTTGCAGAGCCGGACAGAGCTCAGAAAACTTGTGAAGTCAAAACGTTTTCTTGTTCACGTTGGCTTATGAATGTTGTAAGTTTTCTTGAAGGTTTAAGGGCCTGACAAACTTCAGTTGACTGCACGTTGTGTGTGCAGAGTTCAACGAGTGTCAGGACAGCCAAAAACTGACGTCGAGCATGGAATTGGAAGAGGTGCAGATTGCCTCCGAAACAGAAGACGAAAGAGAAGGAAAGGATGTCAACTTGGGAGTCGAAGGAACAAACTCTAATGGGCACGGAAAAGAGATAGATAAAGAGGGATACATGTGAAAAGTTGCAGAAAGGTGCCCAGGCTCACCTAGCTAATAGCCAAAAGCTCATGAAAATGAGGGATCGACAGGGTGAATTCAACTTAAAAATGTTGAAGAGCCTGGAAAGAATAGAAAAGAAATTGGAAAAAGAGAGTGACACAAGCAGATCAAGAAGTCTCAGAACCCCTGAGAGGAGAAGAAGATCGAGGAATGGTAGTAGACATTACCGTCTCTCCCCGAAGCATTTTGGCAAGGAGACACACAGTAGTTCAAGCCCGTCCCCTACCAAAAAACACCGAAAATCTAGAAGGGATGAATTGAAAGGGGAAATCAACAAGATTAAACCGCCTACATTCGATGGTGAACATAAGAAGGAAGAAGATGCCGAAACATGGTTGCTGGGTATGAAGAAATACTTCTAACTGCAGGATTATCCGCCCATGTAGAAGGAAGAATTGCAATGTACCAGCTGAAAGGAAAAGCATCCATGTGGTGGGATCAATTGGTGCAGGTGCAACACATCAGAGAGAAAGAGGTCACGTGGAAGGAGTTTAAGAGGTATTTCGAAAAGAAATACCCGACCAAAAGATATTATGACAGAAAGATGAAGGAGTTCTTCGAACTCAAGCTAGGCAACATGACTATTGATGAGTATGAACGAAGTTTTCTGGAACTACTGAAGTATGTTCCATTCATCAAAGACGAGGCTGTCAAGATTCAGAGATATCTGAGTGGACTGCCACCTTCCATGGGTGACAAGATTCAGTATGACGATCCTAAGACTATGGAAGAAACAATAAGAAGGGCGAAATGCTTGTATGAATAGCAAGGAGAAAGGCCTATCCTTCGGAAGGCTTGGAATGATCAGAGGATGTTTAAGAAGGAACAAAGGCATAAGGGAAACAAGCCTTCCTTTTTCAGAAACAGTATTCAGGGACAACCATCATTTAGAGAGCCAAGAATGACTGAAGAGGGAGCACAAAGACAGAGACAGATGCCCATTCAATGTTGGGGCTGTAAAGGAAACCACAAGTACAGATATTGTCCCCATAAAAATGGTAAAGCGAGAACTGTTCATACTGTTCAGCAAGCTGAAACAGTGGAGGATATGGGCCGCATAATGCCGAGGATCTACGCAGCCTTGGACAACAAGCAAGCAAAATTTCAATCACACATGATTGAAGTGGAAGGTATGATTAACAACCAACCACTAATTATTTTAATTGATTCAGGGGCTAGCCATAGTTATGTAGATCCTAGGGTGGTGGAAAGTTTGTGTTTATCAAGGAGCAAACATGAAAAGTCTTGGCTAGTGCAGTTAGCCACAGGAACCAAAAGGAAGGTCACTGAATTGGTTAAGTCCTGTTCAGTAGACATGAAAGGAATGAGCACTAAGGCTGAATTGAACATTCTGCCTTTAGGCTCATACGATTGCTTAATTGGGATGGACTGGTTGGACCAACACCATGCCCTTCTGGATTGCCGTAACAAGAGATTTACATGCCTGAACGAAGAGGGAAATCAGGTAACATTCCAAGGAATTCCCAGAGCCGTGGCTGTTAGGGAAATCTCAGCCATGCAGCTGAAGAAATGTTACCGGAAAGGCTGTCAATTATTTGCAGCTTGGGTGGAAGAAGCATCCCGAGATGTAGTCTCGAATCTGGAAGACCACGAGGTACTCAAAGAGTTCAAGGACGTATTTCAGGAGGTACCTGGACTACCTCCGAAGAGGGACATCGATTTTTCTATAAATTTGATGCCCGGAGCAGCTCCAGTTTCGAAGGCTCCTTATAGAATGAGTACGTCAGAGCTGAAAGAGTTGCAATTGCAGCTCGAAGAGCTACTAAAGAAGGGATACATTCGCCCCAACGTGTCACCGTGGGGTGCCCTGGTCCTATTCGTGAAGAAGAAAGATGGGACATTGAGGCTGTGCATTGATTTCCGGCAGTTGAATAAGATAACTGGCAAGAACAAGTATCCTCTGCCAAGGATCGATGATCTTTTTGATCAGTTGAAGGATGCGAAAATATTTAAAAAAATAGATCTCTGATCAGGATATCACCAAATGAGAATAAATGAGGAGGACATCAGAAAGACCGCCTTTAGAACAAGGTACGGTCATTATGAATTCACAGTGGTGCCGTTTGGACTGTCAAACGCACCTGCTATTTTCATGTGCTTAATGAATGGTGTATTCAGGGACTATTTAGACAAATTTGTCATAGTCTTCCTGGACGACATCTTGGTGTATTCCAAGTCAGAGGAAGAGCATGAACAACACCTGAGAATGGTGCTGCAAGTGTTGAGAAATCACCAGCTGTATGCCAAGCTGAGAAAGTGCTCATTTTATCAAAGGTAGATCCATTACTTGGGACATATTATTTCAGAAGAGGGGATCGATGTGGATCCTGAAAAAGTTGAGGCCATCCGAGAATGGTCAGCGCCAAGGAATGTGGCAGAAGTTAGATCTTTTATGGGTCTGGCAGGCTACTACAGAAGGTTTATAGCCGGATTCTCAAAGATAGCTCACCCTATCACTTCCTTGCAAAGGAAGGAGAAGAAGTTTCAGTGGACTGAAGAGTGTGAGAGCAGTTTCCAACGATTGAAGCAACTGCTAACGAACGCTCCAATCCTGAAGATTCCAGATCCAAATATGAATTATGTAGTGTGCACCGATGCGTGTAAGGAAGGGCTGGGAGGAGTTCTCAGCCAAGAGGGATTTGTAATTTGTTATGAGTCCCGAAAGCTGAAAGAGCATGAAAGGAATTATGCTACTCACGATTTAGAGCTGGCATCAATCTTCTACGCATTGAGGAAATGGAGACATTACCTCATGGGAAGGAGATTCGAATTAAGAACAGACCACAACGGTCTGAAGTATTTATTTGATCAACCGACTTTAAATGCCAGGCAAATCAAATGGCTGGAGTTTTTGTGCGAATATGACTTTGATATCAAGCATATCAAAGGAAAAGAAAATAAGGTGGATGATGCACTTAGCAGAAAAGTGCACGAATTACATGCTACAACCATTAGCATGTACAGGACTGAAATTAAAGACAGAGTTTTGGAAGCTGCAAATGCTGATTTGCAGTACAGAGGTTTAGTAGCAAAGCTACAACAACGTGAGTCACCACAGACCAAAGAAAGTTACACCTTGGGAACTGATGGCCTACTTCTGTATAAAAACAGAGTGTATGTACCCAATGTCCAAGAATTGAAGCTGGCAATTCTAAAAGAAATGCATAACGTGGCTTATGCTGGACATGCTGGATATCAAAAGACTGTGGCAGCAGTCAAAAGCCATTATTTTTGGCCGGGTATGAAGAAAGAAATCGCTGAATACATCGCCAGATGTATGGAGTGCCAGAAGGTTAAGGCTGAGCATAGGCACCCAGCAGGGCTGCTGCAGCCTTTACCCATTCCTGAGTGGAAATGGGACGTGGTAACAATGGATTTTATCACCGGACTACCTAGAACAAGCAAGCAACATGATTTAATCATGGTGGTGGTGGACAAGCTTACTAAAGCTGCCCATTTCATTCCACTGAAAACCACTCACAGGACAACAGATGTTGCTGATATCTTCTTAAAAGAAGTGGGACGCTTGCATGGAATTCCTAAGACAATTGTGTCTGATAGGGACCCGAAATTCACTTCAAATTTCTGGAAAGGACTGTTCAAAGGATTCAGAACAAATCTAAACTTTAGTACAGCATATCATCCTGAGTTTGATGGTCAGACAGAGAGGGTGAACAGGGTAATAGAAGACATACTGAGAATGTATGTGATGGATAAACCATCAAGGTGGGAAGACTACCTTCATTTGGTAGAATTCGCCTACAATAATGGGTATCATGCATCATTGAAGATGAGCCCATTCGAAGCACTTTATAGAAGAAAGTGCAACACTTCAGTGAGCTGGGATAATCTAGTTGACATAGCATTAGTTGGGCCTCAACTGCTCAAAGAGATGGAAGATCAAATGATAAAAATTAAACGGAATCGGAAAGCTTCCCAGGACAGGCAGAAAAGTTACGCTGACAGTAACAGAACCCATAGAGAATTCAAAGTGGGTGACCATGTTTTCCTGAAAGTGAAGACTAACAGGAGTTCCCTGAAGTTGGGAAGTTGCGCCAAATTGGCAGCAAGATTTTGTGGGCCATATGAGATCCTGGAAAGGATTGGACCAGTTGCATACATGCTTGCATTACCTGCATCTATGACTGTACATAATGTATTTCATGTTTCACTACTTAAGAGATATATACCTGATGCTAATCATGTTATCGATTGGAATGTGATTCAGGTGGAACCAGAATGTGTCCTGCAAGTGCATCCTGTGCGCATATTGGACAGGAAAAACAAACAGCTCCGGAATCGAGCTATAGAGCTCTTAAAGGTCCAGTGGACCTGGTACGGTCCTGGGGACGCGACATGGGAGCATGCAGATGTTATGCGGACAGATTACCCGCATCTTTTTGAAATTTTTTGAAAAGCTTGCAGATGCTGTGTAAAGTTTCACCGAGGAAAGTGCAGAAATAAGGGAGGGGGATTGTAATGTCCCCAAGGTCGAGCCCAGTTGTAAATCTGATGTATAAAATGAATTGTAAATATGTTTATAGGTTGGTGAGCCAAGTTTGTATAAGCCGGTGGGCTTATGTGATTGTTAGGCCAGAGAGCCTAAGGGTTGGAGGCCAAGGGCCTGATTTTGTACTTGTATGTATGCAACACATTAATAAATATAGACACCGCCGCGTGTAGACCGACCACGATGAATGAGTGATGGGGGACTGAGCTTCCACAGAGTGGGCAAGGAATTAGGGGCTGGAAGGTGGGAAGAAGGGCTAAGTGTTGAGCCTAAGGGCCAAGCCTAGGGGCTTAAGCCTTGGGAATAATATTGTATTATTATTCCAAAAAGCCACATGAATTATGTGAGTGTGACATTTTATCCTAAGTTTTTGGGAAGGATGAGGGACTGCCAAATGGGAAGGAATGCATGCTGAATGGAACGCATGCAGTTCCATGGGTGACAAGTGTCAACTCTGGTGCATGCGAATAAAACGGCCAAGATGAGTCGTGAAAGGGCTCCTCGCCCATTCCACTCGACTGCCTGAGCATGTACGGAGCGCTAAGCAGTAGAACCGAACCGAGCTTGCAGAGAACCCTCGTGCTTCCCTGTGAGCCGAAAAACCTATGTTTGGCTCTGAAGAAAACGTGTAAATCCTCTGTTCTGAAAGACGAGAAGCCTGTGTTCGTTTTTGAAAAGGTCGGGTTCACCCTCTTCGTTTTGAGCCGTGGAACCCGTGTCATTCCCTGCGTGGATTGTTTGTCACGCGTTCCCAAGAACCAACACTGTGTGACCTTGCGCCATTGCTAAGTCTGTTTGGGAAGCCCGTATTTGTTTTTCCGGTTGGCTGTGGTGGCCACGTAGAGCTGGACTGCGCGTGGCTTGCTGCCTAGTGCAAGTTTTGATTGAGCCTGTGTATGACCTCTGTCCAGGTGAGGGAGGTGACTGTTGTTGGAAGAGGCAGGTTGTCAGGCCTGTGAGCAATTCTCTCCAGGTGAGAGAGTTTGCTAGGAAGTGGTTTCTTCCAGAGAGTGTCCAGCACCAGCTTCGGGCTCTGAAACTTCCTGATCCGGCCTGTTGTCGAGACCCAGAGAGAGAGGTTAGCACCGATGGACTATGCTTGTGAAGGTGTATACTCCCGGGCGGAACAGGCATGTGGGGAATGAGAGTCTGGTAGTAGTGGGTGTAAGATGGCATCTTGGGAAGAATCCTTCCGGTTTTTCTGTGCTGTTTTCCTTGTAACCTCAGCCTAGCCTAGGATTCCTTGCCTTGGGGTGGAGCTTAGTCCGAGCTCGGGGGTGACCCATTGCTGAGCTGATGAGCAGTGCGGTCTAAGGCTGGGAGGTTCGTGGAAGGCCTGCATGTGGTTGGTGGAATCTACCACTGTTTCGAAGATAAGTATCATATGATGTTTAATCATGTATTCCGCTGTGTATATCAATTTAATGTTAATACTATTGATTGCTGATTATAGCAGTAAATCTTATGTTTACTTTGAGTTTAATTGAATCTCTTGATTAAATGCATGTTATTACTATAATGTCGGTATGAGCTATGTACAAAATGGTGTTATAGTGTTATTTAAGAGCGATTAAGCCTTGGTAACCGAAAGGTGGTGTTACAATCTTGATGCTCAACTCAGGCATGGGTACAAAAGATTGACATATATTTCAAGCTCAACCCGATGACAGAGTCAAAAGCTATAAGCTTCGCCATCTTGCACTTGGATGGGGAGGCCCATGAGTGGTGGTATCATGGGCTGGTGACCTTGGGTCATAGCTGCATTACTTCATATTTGGAGTTCACTGAGAGGTTGATGGAGAGGGTTGACATGAGGTATCCAGAACTCCATTTCAGAGATTTAACAAAGTTGAGACAGACAGGGTCAGTCGAGGCATTCATCACAGAGTTCCAGCAGAAGGTAGTGGCTGTATCAGATATTTCAGAGCACAGATTGGTGATGCTGTTCACCAAGGCATTGACGGAGCCATTGAGGGGCTGGGTTAAGGCTTTCAAGCCTCACACCCTGTTGCCGTCCTTATACACACTTGCAAACGTGAACTAAGTCCAATCCACTTAGTGTCCTCGGAGACACAATGTCTAAGTTCAAGCCCACTATCACCTCGACTTGAACTTCTTCCGTCTAGGCTTACTCCTAGGGAAGCCAAGGGGGGTAGACCCTAGTTACTATGTGAGTTAAAAGATTATGTCTAGGAGTTAATTTTAATTTGTTAAAGGTTAGGGGGAATCCAGCCTATATGAGAGTCAACAATTCAAATGCAAGATTTCAATGAGAAGCAACCCTTTCCCTAAGTCAACTAAGACTAGTGCCTAAGGTTGGGTAATGGGGTCAACTAAGTTAAAGGGAATATGATTTACAAAAGATTACAACAATATTATAAAAGAATTACTGGATACAAGATTTACAATTTGGACTAGATACAAAAAGAATGAAATGAACAACTATCTACAAAGTTAAAGAATCTAAAGAATAACTAAGAGATACAACAATGATACAAAAGATATATAATGCAATACAGCAAAGCAATTAACTTGCAACTAACTTAAAAGGAATTTGAATGTGCATATAAAGAAAGATACTCAAAGGGAAAGTACTACACAAAACCGCAAGCCAACTATCCCAAACAAAGAGTGCCTCCAAAGGATGTGCAACTCAAAGGGGATGTTTCACCGACATTCACAACAACAAGCTCCAATCAATGAAGATGCCTTCAAAGGATGCACAACTTCAAGGGAGGGAACCAAGCACACCAAAACACTAATTAAACTCAAAATTAAAGCGTTGAAATGAGCCCTCCAAGGGCAAATGCGCAACTTTAGTTCTCTTAGTCAAACCCACAAGATGCTTAAAGTAAAACTTGCATGTGATGTAAAAGTAAAGTGCTTGCAAAGTAACTTAAGCATAAACCATAAAGATAGATTGTAGATTGCCCAAGATTAAAGTGGATTAGATTAGGTTTGCTTAATTTATCAAGATGAAGTGTGAATCCTTGATTAAGTGACAACCCAAGAACTCTCTCCGCTTGTACCAAAAGAATTGCTGGGTGCTCAATAAGTGAGGCAAACAAGGCCACACCCTAGCTCCACAGGTCAATCCGGGAACAAAAGTACTCCACAAGGGGGGCACCTAGTGCCGTGAAACCGTCCCTTATTTAGCACCCGCTGCTTCTTCCTTAGGTCCCCTTTTTGTTGGCAAAGTTGAGACAGTGTTTGGTGACTTATTAAGCTAGATAAATTTTAGGCCTTAGAGACTAAAAGTAAATTGAGCTTAAGTGAATTAAGTTGAGTTAGATTATTTGAAAGTGATTACAATGTATTGCTTGAAAGAAAATGTGCTTGCAATGTAAACGAAAAGTACTTGAAAGATAACGACTTGAAAAGTAAAGTACTTGAACTTAAAATTGCAAGAAAGTAAAAGCTTGAGAGTAAATTACAAGATTATACAATGCTTTTAGAAAAGGTAAATTGCAAGATATAAGAAGTACTTTAAAGATTATTAAGTTGAAGGCCAAACACTTGAATGGAAATAACTTGCAATGAAATGAAAGAGCAAGATGAACAATGTAAATTAGTTATGCCTCCATGGGCCTAATCTAACATTAGGTGATTATTTCTAGATCTAGATAATTTTAAACCATTAAGCACATAAAATAAGCAATTACCAAATGCTAACCTAGCCTTACGATTTTGGGGGTTGGCTTAGCCAAGCTTACTCCAAGGTGTAGGCAACTTAAAAAAAGAAAAATGCAGAAATTAATTACAAAGAGAGAAGTGCAAGCCCTTTAGGCTTGCTTACTATGTAAGAATGAGAGGAGAAGAAGATGGTATTTGTTACCCAATTTTGGGAGGTTGATATTTGACTTGTAGATGCCCCAAATGGGCTGTAATCTTTCCCAAATGTCACCAACCTGTAAAAAATCAGCTAGCAAAAGCTTGTTGGAAATGTTGCAAAAGTGACAAAAACTTGTGAAAATTTCTGTTGTAAAAACCATAAATTTTCTGTGTAAATTTCAGCAAGTTATAAGGATATAAATGATCTATGTAAACATGTTAGTATACCAAAATATTATGGAAATGAACAACAATTAGAAACATAAAATTTTAGAGCGTGAATGTGGGTAAAAATGGAGATTTCCAGATCTGAAATCTTCTATTAAAACCATAGGCAACCTTGCCAATCTTCAATGCTAAGATACAAGAAACAATAGGAAGTGAGTAGATCCAGATATTAAATCAAAATACCTTGAAATAACTACCAAGAAGTTCACTAGATCTATGATAATACTATCATTAACCTAAACAAACAAAGTACTTTGCTCAATATTCCTACCATAGATCGTCAAAGCAAAGCATGTAAAAGAAAGATGCAAAAGAACAAGATCACCTCTTGAAAAGTATGGCACCAAGATGACTCCCAACACCATATGTCCTCCAAAGATTTCCTTTTTTCAATAGAAAGCTTGAGCAAATACTTGCCACAAGCTTGAGAGAGAGAGAGAGAGAGAGAGAGAGAGAGAGAGAGAGAGATTTTGGCATACTAACAATACCAAGAGTAGATGTGTGAAATGAGGGAGGAGAGGCTCTTATTTATACTTGGGAGCCAAGAGTTACCCCTCTTGGATGCTCTCCGAGTGTCAATCACATAGCATCATTGAGCATCTCAAGAAGGGGGGTGCACTTCCTAGGGTTTGAGAGGAGTTAGGGTTTTGGAAATGAGTTGGAATGAGTTGTCAATGCTTTGAAAAATCAAATGATGAGTTATAGGGTCTAGGGAGGCGCACCAAGGGAGAGAAGAAGTCTTACTTCAATTATTTTTTGATTTTTTAAAGATTCTTTTAGAAGGGAGGCACACTTCTCTAGGGGAAAAGGACGTTTTGGCTTAATGGCTAGGTGAGGGGGTGAGGTGAAGGTTGGGAAAGGGTTACGATAGCTTAGGAATTTTTTTGGGTAAGTTCTCCCACTCTTTCTCTTGTTAATTTGCTCACATTACAAAAATTTGACAAGTTTGACTTTGTCAATTCCAACAATTAAATTGTTGTCTTAGAATGACTTAGACTCCTCATGGACAAACACCTAACAAAACTTGTCCAATTGAGATAAAACTTTCTCCAAGGGTGTAGAGGGTCTCATTCCATTTATTTTGAGCACAAATACGCCTATCAAAATCCCAAGGATCCAATTTTTACAATTTTTATCAAAATTTAATTAAAATTACCATTAAATGGGTAAGTTTAAAAATAAAATAAAATATAGACTCGACAGAATTCCGCAAGAATCTAGAAGATCTCTAGCATGGTCATTTACAATATTCCTGGTCACTGGCTACCATAGGGCTCGACCATTAGAACGCCTTTCACCACTTTGGAGAATTATTGTGGGAGTGAAAAGCTCAAGGGAAATTAATAAGGCTGGTTAGGCCAAATTAATAACCTGAGGAAAAAAACACTCGATGAAAGGAACTCCTCTAATGATGAAGTCCTAGGCAACCGACCTAAACTATGATCCATGCAGACCCATCACATTATAATCCCACGCAAGGGAGCGAAAATTCCAATTACAAAAACACATGCTAAAGGCCAAAACTGCCTTGTAGAACCAAAAAGTCTTCAAACTAGTAACACCATCAGGTACATATCATCATGACACATGGATTTGACCCCGTAGTTGAAATAGGTGGTCAACGTCTGGCTCCACAGGGGGACACGTGTTTGATCTTCACTTGGGAATGAGAGCATACGAGAATCCATAATCTACAAAACAGAGTGCTTACCAATACCCAACATAAATACATGTATAAACAAATAAATAAATGCTATAAACAACAATTACATAATGAAATAACTATTGTACAACAAATGGAACTATGATGCAATGAATCATCTAAGTAACACAATTACATAATGAATGAAATAATACAAAACTGAAATAAAGGAGAAGGGTTAGAGATACGTTACAAAGGGTGTCCCTTTGGACACCAAGTTGCCATGTGAAGAAACACTTCAAGGGGGAGTCCTCTCACTAGCATGTCTGACTTTATGTTGTCCCACTGGCTGAAAAGAGTTGCTAGAAGACTGATACACTTTACTCTGATTTCTGTTGGTTTCATGTGAATCCCTGCTTCTAAACTTAGGCCACTTGGGACAATTCTCCTTAAAAATTTTCTGATGATTTTACATAGGTGCCAGGTGAGAAATTTATGCACTAAGTTTTTCCTTAAAAGGCTTGGCATACCTCTTCATAGGGATGATATACTTTACTTTATCACTATTTACCTTATCATCCTTATGATTTTCTACTAGATTTTCATGACATATTTTATCTTTGAGTTTCCCAATTTCTGAAAAATAAGGAGGATGTGGCCCAAGAATTTCATTTGAGTCTTTCTGACATCTAACTGATCTCTCTGATGACTGGTGAGCTGATGACATTTTCAACTGAAAAATCCAACTCTGACTTTAATTCTGGAGTCAAATCATTATCTACTTTATCCAAATCTTCCTCAAGAAAATGCCCATCAAAAGAATCCATGGTGTCCCAAATACTATAAATGTTTGGGGGTTCATCTTTAAGTTCCATCTTAGTAGATGTTAGAGAAGTAGACTCTATGTCATAACATCCCATCTCTAGTTCATGGTACACAACATCATTTGTGGGCTTCCTAGGATCTTCAACATGGTACTTCCTTTCCAACTCCTTGTTTAATGTAAACATGGAACCATTTGGAGTTGGAATGGTGGTATAAGTTAAATCCATTTGCAAATTACCACCTAAATCTGCAACTGTCTTTCTAGAAAGCAATATACCCCAAGCATCAGGTACATCAATTACAACTATATCCATTTCAATCATGATGTCTGGGAATGCAGCCAAGTGTACTTGTAATCCTTTGATCAAACCATGCACCTGAATTGTCTTACTATCCATAGCACAAATGTTATGATAAGGTCTAGATATTCTTAAGTTCAATTGTTCCATTACTTTCTTAGTCATAACATTTGAGCTAGCTCCTGAATCAAGCATACAATTGTGAAGAATAAAATCATTCATGAGCAAGAATAGATAAACATGTCTATTCTTTTCATTTCCCCTATCCATATTCTGCAAAATAATAGGTGCATCTTGATAAGCTACTACTGGTGGAATGTCAACATTATTTTGAGAAGGATTTTCTATGGCTCTGAGTAGCTTCTCCCTCTGAGAAGGAATCTTCATTATTTCTGAGACATGGACCAACATCTTTGCATTACTTAGCCATCCTCCTAAGTGAATATTTAAATCTGAACTTGTGTGAACCATTGGTTTAGGAGGGGTTGGGGCTATCTTGGGAATGTTTGCTTGATTTCTATCTTGACTTCTATTTCCCTTCCTTTGGTAGGTAATGCCTCTATACTTATCTATTTCTGAAACTTGTTGTGGAGTAGGCTTAGGACCAAATTTTTCTGTTACTCTATCCTCCACAACATTATTACAGTTTACCCCCTCACTATGTTCCATCAAATCCATCCATTCATGCATGCCAATATTAAATTCACAACCACACATATTAACTTGTTCATTATCTGCTCTACAAGATCCCATTTCATCACAAAGTTGAAGAAAGACTTGGCAAGTTGATTCCTCATGAAATTGTCCACAAGGTCTACAATAAGGAATAGCTTGGTGATCAACCAAGTTAGTGGATTCGAATGGATTTGGTGGCCTTTGATCTTAAGGAGGAGGTCTCTTAGGCCATTTATCATTTGGCCTATGTTGGGGCCTACTAGCTTGACCCCTTTCCATGGCTATCAACCTATTCTGCATGGCATTCAATTGATTAGCATGATTAATCTCCATTTGTTTAATCAATTGAGTGAGTTCCTTAATTCCATCATTAGAAGATCCTTGACTTTCAACCTTCTTTTTTTTTTCCTCATAAGGTTGAGAGGAAGTTCCTCTAGAAAAACCAGGAATGTTAGACTTCCTAGCATCCTGCATATTTTTATCAAAACTTACTGCCATATCTTATGCATTACTGCCATATCTTATGCATTCTTAAGTGTTTGAGGATCCTTATCCCTTAGTGCATATCTTATTTCTCCCTCAAAAGCTTCCATATAATAAATCAAAATTGCAACATCTGAAGGCTTAATATTTGTAGGGAGACTTTTCACCAAGTCATTAAATCTTTTATTAAATTCATCCATAGTTTCGTTTTCCTTTTTCTGACTTGAGCTAAGGGCAACAATGATACAACAAAGTTTCGTTTTCCTTTTTCTTTTCACAAAGTTTCGTTTTCCTTTTTCTTTCACAAATTTAAAGAATTTAAAGAATAACTAAGAGATACAACAATGATACAAAAGATATACAAGGCAATACAACAAAGAAATTAACTTGCAACTAACTTGAAAGGAATTTGAATATGCAGGTAAAGAAAGATACTCAAAGGGAAAGTACTACACAACAGACCAAGCCAATTATCCCAAACAAAGAGTGCCTCCAAAGGATGCGCAACTCAAAGGGGATGTTTCACCGGCATTCACAACAACAAGCTCCAAACAATGAAGATGCCTTCAAAGGATGCACAACTTCAAGAGAGGGAACCAAGCACACCAAAACACTAATTGAACTCAAAATTAAAGCGTTGAAATGAGGCCTCCAAGGGCTAATGCGCAACTTTAGTTCTCTTAGTCAAACCTGTTGCCGCCTTATACACACTTGGGAGACGTGGAATAAATCTTCAATCCACTCAGTGTGTCCTTGGGGGGAAGTGAGAGTTAAGGTGCTGTCACCTAATCCTCAACTCCTCCGTCTAGGCCAACTCCTAGCGAAGCCAATGTTGAAATAATGTAACTGCAAAGTGTATTCTTATTATTATTTGATATATTATTCATTGGATCAATCCCCATTGTGGATTGATCATGTCGGCTATTGTAAAAGGACAAAATCTCCTTTTGCGGATTGGTCATAATGTAATTGTAATATGCAAAAGAAGAAGTCGGCCCCAGAATATATTTAAGAGGCCCTATAATATAATAAAGGTGGTTATAACCACCCAGTTTGAGAAGTCGGCCCTGCCAGTGAAGAGACACTTCACACGTGCCAGATTTGTATAAATAAGGAGGCTAGCGCCTCACTTAGACACACACCTCACTTGCTCATTGAGAGACAAGTTTCGGCACTGCAGTTGGAGAAGAGAGAGAGAGAGTGGCGCATCTTTGGGAGAGGATCTTCTGTATTAGCTTGAGTTATTTCTTGGCATTGTATTGGCTATCTATAATGAGGAGGTTTTGCTGGGTTTTCTTCCCCTAGAGGGTTTCCCAAGATAAATGCTATCTCTTGTGATTGTGTATTTCTTAGTGATCTTGTGTTATGCTATTGTTATCTATTGAAATGCAAAGAACTATAATAATGGCTTAAACATTAACATGGTATCAGAGCCAAAGTGAAGGAAGCATCTTTCACAAGAGTGAAAAACGTCACTGTTGTCGTACATGCAAATTAGGGCTTTTTGATGGTGAAGATTTTCAGTCCTAAAACCATCTAAAAAAGTGCGCCCTCCCCCAAGGATTACTTTGGCACTCTCAGCGCACCTTTTCAATGGCTAGATCTCTTAGAAAGTGAAACCCTAGTTTCACAAAGTATCAAAAGTACCAGAAAACCAGTGTACCAGAAGTACCAGAGTACCAGAGGTACCAAAAAACGAGAAGCAACAGTCCAAAAATCCGCAGATCAAGTTTGGAGGAGCAAAAGTTGGATTTTTCCAGATCCAAACACACCAGGCTACTCGCCTCAGCCAAGCGCACCTCCTGGTAAGTTCAGAATTTGATTTTGAGCACTTTCATTTTTCGGTCATTTTCCTAGCTCCAGGTAAAAGATGTTTGCAAGAACTAAAAGCTTGTTGACAAGCTGGAAGGTGTGGAAAACTTCTGTGCCTGGAAGTATAGGATTGGACTTGTTCTTGAAGAGAATGACCTAGCAAAATTCGTCAAAGGAGAATTTCCGGAACCCAACGATGCTGCAGAAAAAGACAAGCTTCAAAATGACACAATCAGGGCCAAAATAATCATTGCAGATTCAATCAAAGACCACCTGATTCCTTATGTGTCATCTAAGAAGACTCCGAAATAAATGTTTGATGCCTTGACCACACTGTATGAAGGAAAGAACATAAACCGGAAGATGAATCTAAGAACTCAATTGAAGAATAGAAGGATGCAGAAAGGAGAAACAATTCAGGAATATTTCTCCAGAATCTCATAATTCAAAGAACAGTTAAGAGCGATTGGAGATACCATAGACGAAGATGAACTCATAATGACTGCCCTAAATGGTCTCACAAGACCTTGGGATGCATTCATCCAAACGATATGTACTAGATCGGAGAAACTGAAGTTTGATAGTCTATGGGAAAAATGCATCCAAGAAGAAACAAGAGTAGCTAACCGTGAAGCGCTACTGGCAAGAGATGATGATCAAGCCCTAGCTACTCACACCAAAAGAGGAAGGAAGAAACCCTACTTCCAAAAGGAGACTCATAAAGAGCCTCAACCGCCAAACAAATTCAATAATAAAGAATCTCATCCAAGGAGATTTCAAAAGAAAGGACAGTGAAGGGAAAGAGATTACTCATTTGTACAATTCTATCATTGTGACAAGATGGGAGACATTGCGAAATTTTGTCCATCCAGACGAGAAGAATACAAGAGAAAACATAAGAGGCACCATGCCCATGTAGTCGAAGATGAAGAGCCACCCGCAAAGATAATAAGAGAGCAGATCAAAGACCATGTCTTAATCTCGACCCTCTTAGGATCTGTAACACCTGGAGAGGACACTTGGCTCATTGATAGTGGTACATCCAAGCACATGACGGGACAAAGAGACATTCTCTCTTGTATCTCAGAAAAGAAGTTTTCTCAGAAAGTGACACTTGGAGATGATTACCAATATCTCATCAAGGGAGAGGGAGAATCAAACCACAAACTGAATTCAGGTAATTCACTAAAAATAAAGGACGTACTATATGTACCAGGTTTGACTAAGAACCTACTCTCCATTTCATCTTTAGAAAAGAAAGGCTTCAGAGTTGCCTTTATAGATGGAGAAGTTCTTATGTGGGATAAAGGAGAAACCTTAAATGAAGCAATCATCATTGGAAGTGAAGAAAATGGCTTGTATAAACT
>SNQJ01S0143532.1:0-21036 GCA_010110895.2 Picea sitchensis
GGGAGATAAAAAATATTTTCTTTATTATATTACAAAATTTGGGTGACTTAAGAGGAAAGAGGGGGAATATGTTTCAGACTTCTCAAAAAGATTTAATAAGATGTACAATAAGATTCCCACTAAAATAAATCCTACAGAAACCTCTTCCAATATTACTTATGCCATCTCTTTTGACCCCGAGTTTTGCCTCCTGGTGAGAGAAAGAAGTGTTACCTCTTTAGCCCATATGCAAGATGCAACCCTTGAAGTAGAGTCTAATATATTGGCAACTAAAAAAATTAGGAGTAAAGTCGATAGAGACAGAAGAAAAGGTAGGGATGAAGCTTCAACCTCTGATTCCTCTGCTTCCTATGTCCCTCAAGTGGATGAGTTGACCAAATTGGTAAATTCACTTTCTGCAGAAATGGAGAAATTGAAATTTGAAGGAAAACATAGCTATAGGAACCCCCGTAATGTTGATAATAGGGGTAACTTCAGAAGACCCAATAATTCCCCTTAGATCATCCAAATAGATCAAAGAAGTAGGGATATGGATGATCAAAAAATCCAATCCCCTCTCCAAAATAACCTTGTTACTGATGAAGAAGGAGAGGAAGAAGATGTTGATCCTGAAATCCATTGTCTTGGTGACACCTCCTCATCTCCACATTTAACCCAATCTGCATATGAAGAGTCTCTCATGGATATCCAACTAAATGAGCTAAGAAAAGGGGAAAGGATCAATGGCAATCCAAATAGATACAACCTCAGGTCCAAGAAGAAAGAGGGAAATCCTGACATTCCTGATCAACCTACTAGAACAGAGCATCCTGTTAAGAGTGTGGTAGCTAGCAGCAAAGAAAAAGAGGCACAAAACCCCCAGGCTGTGGTTAAGAGCCCTACCCCAAAAGTTAAGGAGATTATGAAGCCTCCCACCTCTTTTAGCTTTGAGAATGAGATTCAAAAGATTAAAATCCTTGTACCTTTTTTAGAGATAGTTAAGAATGAGGATTTCAAAAGGTATCTTTCCAAAATGTTGCAGCTTGAACCTTCATCTCATCCCACAGACTCAGTCAACCTCCAAGATGAAAAACCAATTGTCATACTAGAACCTTTGGTAGAGGATAGGGATGACTCCTCCCGTCCTTTCTATACATCATTGAACATTCATGATAAAGTGTTGCACAATTGTTTGATGGATTCATGGGCATCTCATAAGATCATGCCTAAGACTATCATGGATGAGCTTGGGTTGGAGGTTACAAAACCCTACCATGACCTATACTCATTTGATTCCAGGAAGGTGAAGTGTCTTGGGGTTATCAAAGATCTAGATGTTTCCTTATTCCAATTGCCAATGAAAAGTGTGGTCATGGATATTGTGGTGGCTGATGTCCCCCCTAAGTTTGGGATGCTCTTGTCTAGATCTTGGATCAAAAGACTAGGGGGAACTTTACAGATGGATCTTTCATATGCCACCATTCCTGTGTTTGGGGGAGAACATAGAAGGATTTATAGGGAAGAAAAACTTGCTTACATTATCAATGATGAAGTAAATCCTACCAACCACCCCATTTTTGCAATTGATACTGATTTAGGAACCAGTATGTTACAACTCATTGATGTTCCTCAAACACTTATTGAAATTAGAAAGCAGCCTAGCACCTCTTGTGAAGATCGTCTTCCCAATACCTATGTTTGGAAGATGTTTTTTGATTGAGCCTCTTCTAGGGAGAGTGTTGGTGTTGGGGTAGTCTTCATTTCCCTTTCCCAAGAGACCACATCCCTATCTTACAAGCTTGAATTCAAAAAAACAAACAATGTGGTAGAATATGAGGCTCTTGTTTTGGGTTTGAGGGTTGTTAAAGACATGAATATTGAAGAGCTAGCAATGTTTGGATATGTTGAGTTGATTGTTCATCAAGTCAAAAATTAGTATCAAGCTAAGCATATCAGGTTGAAGGCCTACAGAAATGAAGTCTGAGATCTTGTTGATAGTTTCTTCTTGGATTTTAATATCTCATTTGTTCCAAGAGAGGAGAACATTGTGGCAGATTCCTTTGTTGTTTCAACAAGTAAGTTCAGGGTTCCTTTTCCCCCCAAACCTAAGTATGATGTGGAAGTAAAGTATAGACTCTCTATTCATGACACTGTAAAACATTAGAAGGTTTTTTAGGATGATCTTGAGATAAAAAAAGTTTCTTGAGACTGTGGATGAATTCTCTTCTTTACAGATTGATCAAGTTCAAGATACTGAAGAAAATCCCCATGCTGATATTTTACTGAATAAAATTGTTGATCATCATATTGTTCAGTTACCCAGTAACCATATTCCAAAGGGACTTGTCCCCTTGGAGAGATATTTTGACAGAAATGATGTTGCTATGAAGGTTAAAGGTTCAACAAAAGATATTGATGTGACTAAATGCAATTTAGGAACAGAGGACGATCCAAAATATGTCAATTTGTCTAGCATCTTTTTGAAGGAAGAAAGGGTTGAGTATGTCAAGCTTTTGAGAAAAATTGCAGATGTGTTTTCATGGAAATATGAAGATGTAAAGACATATGACACAAACATTATTGAGCATAATATCCCTTTGAAAGAAGAGACCAAGCCATTTAGGCAGAAACTTAGACAGATAAATCCCATGATGCTGCCTATTATGGAAAAAGAAGTGAAAAATACTATGGATGCCCAGATCATCATCCCTTTGAGATATTCAAAATGGGTGGATAACTTGATGCCTGTGAGGAAGAAAAATGGGGAAATCAGGTTGTGTGTTTATTTCAGGAATTTGAACAGGAGCTCCAAAAAATATAACTACCCCTTGCCAAAGATGGAGCACATTTTGTAGAGAGTGATTGGTTCATATAGGATGTCTATGATTGATGGCTTCCCTGGCTACAATCAAATCTATGTTATGCCTGAAGATAGAGAGAAGACAACCTTCACTACTCCTTGGGGCACATTCATGTATGCTAAAATTCCCTTTGGATTGATGAATGCAAGAGCAACCTTCCAACGAGCCATGGACATCGCCTTCATTGGGGAGAAAGAAAAATTTGTAGTCATCTATCTGGATGACATTACAATGTTCTCAAATTCTGACAAAGAGAATTTTCATCATTTGAAGAAGGTCTTCCTGAAATGTAGAAGGTTTGGTCTCTCCCTCAATCCTAATAAATCTTTGTTTGCTATGAAGGAGGGAAAATTATTGGGGCATATTGTGTCAACAGAAGGGGCAAGAATTGATCCAAGCAGAGTAGAGGCCATCCAGTCCTTATATTTTCTCAGATCCAAGAAAGAGGTTCAATATTTCTTGGGTAAAATCAATTTTCTAAGAAGGTTCATTTCTAATTTCGTTGAGTTGGTTAAGCACATTACAACCATTCTTAGAAAAGGAAGCGAGGTGAAATGGATTGTTGAGTCCATAAATTATTTTGGCCAAATAAAAAGGGCTTTGAATGAAGCACATGTTCTCATTATCCCTAACTATTCTAAGTAATTTCTGATATTTTCTTTTGCCTCATTTGATAAATTGGTTGTTGTTTTTCTACAGAAAAATACAGAGGGGTTAGAGCAGCCTACTTCATTTTTCAGCAGAGCATTGAGGGATGCAGAAATGAGATATGATATCATGGAGAAGCAGGCATATGCTTTGGTCAAAGCCCTCAAGGCTTTCAGAATATATGTTTTGCATTCAAATATTGTTGCATATGTTCCCTCAGCCTCAGTAAAAGAGATATTGATCAAGCCTGACATAGATGGGAAGAGAAGCAAATGGATTGCTAAAATTATGGAATTTGACCTTGAAATGAAGCCCACTAAATTGGTAAAAGAACAAGGTTTAGCCAGGTTGTTGGCTGAATCAAACTGCAAGGATTTATGGGTTAACTTCATGAACATAAACTCATAAAATCAACAATCTAAGATTGTTGATAAAGACTCTCATGTCAGCCTCAACTTGGCAAAATGCACCTGGTATAAAGACATCATATATTTTCTTCAAAAGTTGCGGCCTCCTAATGGTTTGTACAAGAACAAGGTAAGAGATTTGTAGCTCAAAGAAATCAAATATTGTCTCATTGATCAAGTTTTGCATTGGAAATATCCTCTTGGAGTTCTTTTGCGATATCTGGATCCACAGCAGGCCCAAAGGGCCATAACTAATTTTCATGACAGCTTATGTGGGGGCCATCATTTTTGGAGGACCACATCTTACAAGATCCTCAGAGTTGGGTACTTATGGACCAACCTTTTTACTGATGATTGTGCAAATATTAGAGATTGTTTTAAATGTCAAAGGTTTTCTGGAAAGCAATAGCTCAAGTCTTTGCCTTTGAAACCTACGATGGTTTCTAGACCTTTTCAACAATGGGGTCTTGACTTCATTGGAGAGATCCACCCAGCCTCAAGTGGAAAACACAAATGGATTTTGACTGCCACTGATTATTTCACAAAGTGGATAGAAGCCATTCCTACAAGAATTTCCTCAAACAAGGTAATCATTAGCTTTCTTGAGGATATCATGTCTATATTTGGTTGTCCAAGCAGAATTGTTACAAACAATGTTGCCTCCTTCAAATTTGAAGCATTGATCAAGTTCTGTGAACTATATGGGATCACATTAATCCATTCTACTCCTTACTACCCCCAAGGAAATGATTTGGCAGAGTCCTCTAACAAGAGCCTCATAAATATCATCAACAAATTGTTAGAAGACAACAAGAAATCATGGGACTCAAAGTTGAAATTTGCATTATGGGATGACATAGTCACAAAAAAGAGGTCACTGGGTGTTTCCCATTTTCATCTTGTATATGGGGTTTAGGCTATGTTTCCTACTCAGCTTTCCTTGCCTATGGAAAAATTCCTCCAGGACTACCAAGGAGAACCTAATGATATGGTTAGGAGGATACGACAGCTGGTAGAAGTACAATGGGCCAAGGAGCAGCTACTTGATAAAGCTCAGAACCATCAGCAGAAGATAAAATGAGCCTTTCACAAGAAGGTAAGCAAGGAAGATTTCTATCTGGGTGATCTAGTGCTCAAGTGGGATGCACCCAAGCAAGACAAAGGCAAACATGGTAAATTCAAAGCCTTATGGATTGGTCCTTTCAAGATTTCTGAGGTATTTTCAAATAACACCTATAAGTTGCAGAGCTTGGAGGATTCCAAATGTTTTGGTGGCCCTATCAATGGGCACATTCTAAAAAAAATGTTTTGCTTAAGCCATGATTGGCTTTCCACCATTGTAATTACCATTTCTTTCTTTTATTTTTGTTTGAATAAGAGACTCCATGCCCAAAAGCTAAGGCACTGGAACTACACAATATTGGAAGCTCACAAGGAGCATGCCATCCCCTGTGGAGCCACATGTTATCACATAAAGTTGTTCATGGTCGCAGGTGACAGTCGTGAGCATGGGAAACAGGTAGGTACGGTTTTCAGCAGTGAAGTTTTCCCCCCTTGTAGTTCAGTTTAGTGTTATCTCCAAGTGAAGTTGGAAGGGTTTCCATAGTTAGCAAGTGGATAAATGTTAGCGGGGGCACTAAAATAGTAGGTGCTTGGAAGGGTTTCCATAGTTAGCAAGTGGATAAATGTTAGCGGGGGCACTAAAATAGCAAGTGCGCCCAAATCACAGATCACGCATCGTATTAATCCACAATCACGGCATACCACAAGCTATGTATGCGAAAATCCAAATGCGTGCCAAAATCCAAACCGTGGTATTGCAGGGAGGCTACATGGAAGAATAAGGGTACTTTGTGACCGAAAGTAGTGAAGGTCGAAACCGCTTTCGATGGCCCCGAAATCACATGCACATATAACGTCGTATCCAACAGTGACATGTGGTCAGCTTAAGGTCAGTCTAATCGTCTAACCTTGTGGAGGATTCCAAAGCTTAATGAACAAGGACTGGTAGTTGAAACCTCATCTCAATCCATAAATAGAAAGCATGAAATCTATGGCCAAAGAGACAGATATGTCAGCCCAAGGTAATAATGCATTTGAGGGTTCCTTGTAGGCCCATAATTCCACCTAACTCTTTAAGGCCCGGCTGTGAGGGAAACACGACACCGATAGAAGGATGAACAAACGTGAAGCCTTGAATGGGATGCATTTATCACACTCCTAGTAATTTGTGGACCTGATCCGGTATAACAGACTGGCCAAGATTTTATTATGGTCATCAACTAGTTGAGCAGAAATTCCTATTTTGTAATATTTTGATAACAGAGTTGTTCTTTGGTTTTGTATGAGACCTGATACTTTCTCTTTAATAAAAGTCGTATTTTATTTCATCATCTTGTTTAATCTTGCTAAAACACTCGTGCATGAGGGATCCGCATAAGGGTTGTAGTCAGACAAAATGTAGGTTTGATTATAGTATTGTTGTGGACCTCGCTTTTAGCATTTCTTTGTTATCTTGTTTCTTCTATTGAAAATGTTTCCTTGCATGGAGGATCCATACAAGTTGTTGTAGTCGCATAGTAATGGAGGTTTGATTACTATGTTGTTGTGGATATACCTCAGTGCCTAAAACTTTGGTCCAAGAGTGCTCTCTCAGGTTCTGATTTTTCTTCTACCAAGTCAGCTTGAAGGTCGTGGATACCCATGCGACTTGTTCACCTTTTCTCACTAAGTCTTCCTTCTTGTCACCTTTAAAATTAAACCACTATTTGAATTTAATGAGGACCTCATTCCCTATGCATTGTTTGTCTGGGCCTGTGTTAAAACATTAAGTGTACTGAAGTTTTGTCCAGCTCACTTCCACCAAACACTCATGGTATCACTTGAAGCTTATTCTCTGTAATCTAAGGGTGACTTCAAGCAATACAAAACCATATGTATTTATGGATAGTGTAAAATTAAGAAAATAGATCAAGCAACTATAATAACTAAAAGTAAAATCCCAACTAATTAGTTTGCACAATTAATAAAAACATACATTTGTAATATGAAAACATAATATCCAAAACAAACAACATATAAATGTTTCCTTGGTTATGTTGGCACATAAATAAAAGAATTTTGCCTCATGTACCTTGTCTGTATAAAGCTCTATAGTGTGTCACTCATCCCTTCTATACTAAAGCACCTATTACAACCTACTCTAAATGATTCATAGTCAAGAAACATTTTGCAAAGAATAAGAAGCCAATGAAACTAGGGAAGTGTGAGAATCCATTTGGCAATTATACCTTAATTCTTCGATGGCATGGCCTTATCATATACTTCTTGATATATATGGAATTTAATGTGACAACATATGTGTGTTGCTAGCACGGTAACCATAGAAGTATATTTTAGTGATGGCACAAATAATAGTGGGGAACATGGTTGGCCCCGTGACTATTGTATATTGACCTGTGTTTTGAACCTCATTTCCATTTTGGTCACCAACTTCACCAGAATATTCTCAAATTTTGATCCTCATCATAGTAAATTTTTATGTGTACATGATGAATGGATGAAAGCTAAACAATGTAATATGTAGCCATGATAAATGGAGTAAAAATAAAAATGCATCATAAGCAACATAAGGAGAAGGATGAAAAAATGGGGGTTTGTGACTCCACCAGAGGGGGCTCAAGGGATCCAAAGACACATAATATTATTTTAATATGAGCCTAAGTCCTTAAACCTTGACTTTATTAAGAAGATATGTGGTCTTGTTATGGAGGCACATGGTTTCTCCCATGAATACAAATATAATCCATGAATTTTGGGCATACAAAGGAGAATTGGCATTCATTATGCCTAGACTATGAGCCTAAGATTCCATAGAATGACTATGATTAAATTATGGAAAGTTTCTACTATGAAACTATGTGGAAATTATGACCATGTTAAGGGAAATGGTGGTCATTGAGTAAACTAATTACAACTGATAATTCCTGGAGTCCCCAACAGTGATTTTTTCAAGTCTATATGTGTTGGAGCCTTAGAGGGAAGTGGAAGTCTCTGCTCTATTCATTCTAAAGAAAAAACATCATTACAAATTTCATCTCCCACATAGAAAACACGAAAACGTTCAAGGGACCCGGAGCCTCCTTTCTCTTATTCCTCCTATCTAAATCTTATCAATTTCTATCTTGGAGGTTACCTACCTAGCTTGATTACATGTAACCTAATGACTAATCGGACAATTATCCCTACACCTGTAATATATTACAATCATGTAAAG
Organism: Picea sitchensis; assembly: GCA_010110895.2. Taxonomy (NCBI): domain Eukaryota; kingdom Viridiplantae; phylum Streptophyta; class Pinopsida; order Pinales; family Pinaceae; genus Picea; species Picea sitchensis. The sequence continues at coordinate 8,172 of SNQJ01S0143532.1, forward strand.
GATTAAAATTGTTTTGTCCTTTCAAATGGTGGTCCGACTTCTCATAGACAGTAAATTAAATTAACAAAAAATAAAAAATATCTCCCACACCGCTACCAAGATGTTTAAGGTCGGTTTTGGCTCATTCGATGCATTGAGGTGTCGACTCTGCTTCCACCTCCACTTCCTTTTTATGTGATAGAATGCTTCATGCATCATACCTCCTCCTCACAAAATTCATGGAATACTATCCATGAGCTCTTGCATTGTTTTTCCATGCTTCAAAATATCGTGTTCAGTTACCCAACTTGAATCTTCCACTTGGTGATCTTTCCACTTTACCAAATATTGAGGATGTATCTTTCTTTTGGTTTTTCTTCCAACTCTTTGTTCTAATATTTTCTCCATCCTAGGTTTTTCTAGTGTAGGCATCTATTCTTCCCATTAAATCTCTTCCTATCATCCAACAGTCCCTGTCATCTCTGCTATAAGGATATAACCGCAGAATGTTGGAATATTATGATATTCCAACATTGTTTTAACTCTATCTCATGAGAATTTGCTACAAATTTTATAAGGATCTTGGATGGTCCTATCTCTTCATCTTCAACTTATTGTATGTTCTCTTGAACCTCTCCTTCCTCAAATGAGCTAAAACTTCATCTCCCACTTCAAATTGAACTTCCTTCTTTTCTCTCTGATCAACTTTGTCCTTATAATTTTTATTACTATCAGGACTGCTTTAACTTGATCATGAAGTCTCTTTTCTATCAGAGAAAATCTTCCTCCTTCCCAAGGCCTTGAATTCATCATCTTGTTTCCAAATCTCCCACTCTTAACCTCCTTGGATTCATTCCATATACCATCTCAAATGGACTTTTCCGCTTCTATTAATTGAATTGTTAAATGTGAATTCTCCTTGTGCTAGAGTTTGATCCCATTGATGACCTTGCTAAGTGACTAATATTCTCAACAATTTTCCCAGAATCCTATATACTACATCAGTCTGTCTATCTGTTCAAGGGTGATATGTTGAACTAAAAGATAAGTTCGTCCCTAGCCTCTTCCATAGATTCCTCCAAAAGTGTCCTCCAAACTTAGTGTCCCTGGTTCGAGACTATACTTCAGGGCAATCCATGTAATCTCACAAAATCACTGAGAAACAAATTGGCTATGTGTGTAGTATCATTTGTTTTCCTCATTTGTGGTATGAAATGTGCCATCTTAGAAAAATCTATCTAATTTCACAAAAAAATATGGAATCACTCCTTCCCTGGTTCTAGGTAATCCCAATACAAAATCCATACTAATAGCATCCCAAGGCCTTTCTGGAAATGTGCAATGGCTGATACAATCCAGTGTTTTGTCTCTTTACTTTTGCATGTTGACAAATACTACATCGATCTACAAAATTCTTCTACATCTTCTTCATACTTGGCCAATAATACAAACTAATTAGTTGTGCAAACAATGTTTTGTCATGATCAAAATGTCCTACTAGACCTCCACTATGTTTCTTTCAATAAATTATCTCTCATTGAGAATCTTGGTATGCATTAATTGGATTCCTTTAAATAACAACCCATCCTAGATCAAATATTATTCCCATGAGTTGTTATCCCTCAACAAAGGATTTCCATATGCTTCATGCTTCCTCCTTAAAATTTGACCTTCCCCGACACATTTTAAGGTGTTCAAACCTTGAGGTCTTCACTTGGAATTCATGTATAACCAAAATCCCCCTGCTCAAAGCATCTACAACTTTATTAGTTAACTTCCAGAAAATATGTTTAATGACAAAGTAAAATTCCTCTGCATGAATTCTGCACCCAATTTAGCTCTGACATCTAACTTCTTACCTAGTAATAAATTGTAAAGCTTGATTATCACTATACAAGACAAACTCTTTGGAATTAAATAATGTCTCCATTTCTTCAAAGATTTAATCACTACATAAAACTCCTTGACATATGTGTAGAGAATATTTCTCCTTAGCTGCCATTCAACGCTTCACTAAAATAAGCAACCTGACCCATTATCTTGACTCAAAACTTCCAATGGCTATTCCACTCTGCATCACACCTCACCCTCGGAATGTTTTTCCAAAATCTAAAACCAAAATTGTTGTTTTGTTATCTCTTTTCAACACCTGGCTTTTTTTATCTTCCTTTGTCCAATTAAAATATTTGTGTTTCTTCTTAATAGTATCCTGTTGGCATGTTTACAGTAAAGTGTTCTGTCATTGATGGCAAGAACATCAGCGATGATGGGTGCTTCAGGTAGAGTGTGCATAGCAAGAAAAGAAGCAAAGACATAGCAGAGAAAGCTCGATAAGCTCGTGAGGAATATCGCAGAAGTTGTAACGTGTAGAGCCGCAAGTGTGCAATTCAGGACCATTACCAAAGCTTAGAGAGATAGCATTCTCGTTGCAGACGAAGTCCTCGGTTACATACCGAACCCACATCAAAGCTTGCGTATGATCATCAAATGTCGCGTAACCTTGACACCCTAAAAATTCCCTTCCAAGTCGAGATGCGGTTCGTGAGGTGCGTGAGGATCGATAGTGGTCGTTGGATCACCCATCTCGAATTATTGATGGTCGTCATATTAGAGTCTATATAGGAGGAGCATATAGATGACGAGATTAGACCTCAACCATAGGATCAGAGCATGAAGTACTAACAATCGTTGGATCCAGTATAACTATGAAGAAGATAATGGACGAGAAGTCCGATCCCTCGAACCTCGCTGACATATACGCTAAGTCGCTAAATGATTCGGCTATCGTCCGATCAACCGAGATCTCAACCGCTGATCCGGAGCATATGAAGCATTTTAGGAGTTTCACAAGTTGGGAGCTCTGAAACAGTAGCTGAACTCACATACGCTTAAGTCGCTAAAATGATCTAGGTCAGTTTGACAATTAAGAGATCTCGATCGTTGATCCTCGATATATTATGAAAGCGCATTTCGAATTTTTGTGAGTTGGGAGTTTTGAGGCAACTCATAGAAGGATTTCACGATATAAGAAATCATGATGTACCCCTCTTGCTTGGCCCCTAGTCACAAATAGTGGTCACGCATTGATGAAGGCTGGGTTAAGGGAGGAGCCAGCGATGTCTCTTGTGGGATTTACAACCCAGACGCCGAATCGCGGAAATGTCTTCTTTCAATAGGGTTGTGGTCACGCCTGGTCACATCATTAGAAGAGAAGGGAAGGAGCTAGCGCTTTCTAGGGTTCCACCTCCTAATTTGAGAGGACGATCTAAACCATTTCCGCTCAAGAGCACCGGCCGCTTTGTGAGATCGACGATCATGGTCCATTGCGGGGATAGAACATGTTCGAGCCTTAATTTCTCATGAGAGGGTCACAATTGAAACCACGCTTTTGGATAAAGGACGCCTAGAGGCTCGTGAATGAATTGTGGGGTGTAAAGCGAGTTTCCCTCAAACCAACGCCCATGGACGCGGCTGCCTACAATCAGGTGGTCACATGAACCATAGCCCCAGTCATATCCTCGGTATGGAGCCGCAAATACCATCAAAATCCGAGCTGGGAATCACCTTTGAATAGGTGACTTGGTCACCGCTTAGAGGGTCACGCGAAGGAAGGCCATTTAGGAAGCCAAAGAAGCTTCATAATTGACTCAGTTGTACAGCTTAACGGTATGATTGTATCGCCATAGAACTCCGAGAGTTGAGGGTGATCACCGTGGTAGTCAAGAGTCTCAAGGTAACTCCGCCAAGGGAATGAAGACTCATCATAGAGACAATTGACAGATTGAAAAGTGTCAAGTTTGTTACCGCAACGTAGGGATAATCTCAACTATGACGTATAGGGACGAAGAGTTTCACTGCCATAGAAGGCAAAGAATATTAACATATCACCCAGTGATGATGAACGCATGGAGCTAAATGCTAGGGAAGATGAAGAGTTTCCATGATGACCAGGCAGATGACCTCGACGTGAGAAAAGTATGCAGAACAGTGAAGTGAAGGGATTCTATTGTGGAGATATGTAGGAGTGAGGAAGAGCTACAGGAAACAATCGGTAGGGTAGAACAATGATGTTGTAAAAAGCATGCAGAGGCATTGCACGCGATGAAGGATGCAGAAGGTGCTCAGAGAGTATAAAAATGCAAAACGTAGAGAAGAGATAGGGTTGTTGTTGAGCGTGATTCATGCGGGTAGAAGTATGCAAAGTGTGAGTTGAAGCATAGAAGACGCAAGGAACATAAATTCATATCCGAGAAGAACAGAAAGTGCAGTAGATGCGAGGAGAGAGACATTGGATGCAGTGCATAAAGAGCAAGCAGCGTAATAGTGATGAGGACTAGTGCTCATAGATAAACAAGTCGGGTCATCATGGATAAAGTTGTGTAAAGCAAAGATTTATATTTTAGAGTGGTAGGGAGGTGCTAGGAGGATTGGTATCCCTATAGTTTCAAGTGGGTGCTTGAACACGTGGAGTTGTAGCTCGATCCGGGTTGCAGTACCCAAAAAACTAGGGTGGTGGTGCAAAGCGTGAGAACCATTGTTCTATGTTATATAGGTCGGTGCCTGTGCGACTAGAACTTGGTGCTTCCATCCGCCTGTTGGCCGGAACACTTAGGGGAGTTGGTGCTTCCTCTCTAGTCGGGTGCTAGAGAAACTGTGAGAGTTAGTGCTTCCATCTAGTGGGTGCTAGAGAAACCGTAGAGTTGGTGCTCTCAAACAAGTTGCAGCCTTGGTAAAAAATAGAGGTGGTAACCTCACAATGAGTCGGTGCTCATAAGAATGATAATGTACGTAAAATAAAGATTACTCTATCATATCAAGAAGAAGAGGTTTTTCCCTTTATGGGCTTCAAGAAACATCTATCTATGTATATTTCATGTGTGCGGATTGATGTTGAATATTATACTACTTAATTCTACATTATTGGGATTGTCATTGAGTGATTTGAAAAGTTTAAAAATAAGAAAATTATTTACACTCCAGAATAATCGATTCATCCTCAATTGGTCCTCAACAATTGGTAATTTATTTCCGCCCCTTTTATCGATCTTAAACATGACTAGTTGTGAAGGAACTCTAACCAACAAGGCCCCTTTGTTCAATGGAACAAACTTGCCTTCCTCGAAAGTTGGGTATTAGGATGAGAACCTACATAATGGATTTAGGTGCAGATGTCCGGGATGTGGTAGAGAATGGTTATGTAAAGTCGGCTTTGTACTTAGCTAATAAGGATGACAATCTAGAATTCATCTTCAATGCTAAGGCTATGAATGTTATTCTCAGTGGGTTTGCGTAAGTAGAATTTGTAAAGTTATGCAATTTAGAACCGCCAAAGAAATGGGACAAGCTTATTAGCAGCTATGAAGGTACTGAGAAGGTAAGGATGCCAAGCTTCAAACCTAAGAAAGTATAGTTTGAAAACCTATAGATGAAAGAAGATGAAACTATTGAAAGTACCTCCTTTCTGAGAGTTGAAGAACTAGTAAATGCAATGAAATCTCTTGGTGAAAAAATTGAGGAAGCCTCTTTAGTTCAGAAAATTCTGAGATCTCTACCAGATAGGTTCAACCCAAAGGTCTCTGCTATAAAAGAACTTAATGATACAAAATCTTTGTCTTTTGATCAACTTCTAAGTTCATTGACTGCATATGAAATGAGGATAGGTAAAGATAAATCCAACACTAGAGAAGCTTCTTTTAAAGCAGATAAGAATGAGGAATCTGAGCCTGATGAAATTGAAGCAAAATTTGTGAGAAGACTACCGAAAGGATCGAGCAAGTATCAGGGAAAGTTTCCCTTCAAGTGTTTTAATTGTGGAAATATTGGTCGCTTTGCATCTAAGTGTCCACACAATAAGTAGGATCAAAATTCTGAAGGTGAAAAGAAGTACAAATCCAGGAGATTTGGTAAAAAGAAAATTTTATGTGTAAACAATGATGACTCTTCAGAAGACACAGATAGTGACTCTTCCTGTGAAGATAAGGTTAATGAATTTGTGCTTATGGCCAAAGAGGACTATGATAATCAAAACACAGGAAGTGATGTTAATGATGAAGAAGTTGTGGTTGATATGGAAGGTGAACTAATCAGTGCCTTAGAAGAAATTGACAAATTTAGACTCGAGAAAAGAAAACAAAAACAGGTGTTAATGCAGTTTGAAAAGAATGCAAAAAAACCTAATGAAGACTTTGCCTTGCTAAAGGTGGAGTTAGAAGAGGAAAAGAAAATAGAGTACATTATGAAACAACAGTTATCAGAGAAGAAGGAAAGATGTGAAGCCTTGGAAAAAGAGGTAGTAAAGACCAGAAAAGAGATGGAGAAGTTCAAAGCATTGTATCTCCAAAATATTCCAAGCATTAAAACCTCGGAAGGATTAACCACCATTCTGAATCAGCAAAGGAATCCAAATTTGAAAACTAGTTTGGGTTATGAAAAAGGATCAAGTTGTAGTCAGCCAAGCAACAAAGATTCCATCAAGTTTGTCAAATATACATTCATTGACAACAACAAATATGGAGAAACAAAGGAAGATAATCAGCCACCAAGGAAGAGTGAAAGAAAAACTACCAGAACTGAATCTGTAGAACAAAGAAATCATCAGCATGGAAGAAATCGACCTGCTCAAAGAAGACAACCATTTTCTAGGTACAAAGAATTTTTCTATGGATATTGTTTTTTCTTTTCTAACTTTGGTCACAAAGTTGTAAACTGTTCTTTAAGATTTAGATATTAGCAATCAAAACACTCAAGGAATAGATATCTTCTGCAACAAAGAATGAGACAGCCAAGTAACAAACAATCACAGATTGCAAATCATGTGATGGCTAGAAAAAGGACACAAGTTAAGCATAACAATCGTTATGATCCTTTATTCAATGAACCAGAATGTTACACCTGCCATAATTATGGACATAAAGCTGCAAACTGTCGCTTACGAAACTATGAATCAGATCTGAATCCCTCTGCTGAAAACATCAAGGTTTGGAAGAAGAAAGAGAATGACAAGTGTGGATTAGTGTTGTCAGCTCAAAGACAAAAGAACCCTTGGTATATTGATAGTGGATGCTCCAAACATATGATGGGAGACAAAAGTAAGTTTATGTCTCTAAGTGAAAGAAAATCAGGAAATGTAACTTTTGGAAATGATGCTCCTAGTAAAATAAAGTGTAAAGGGATGGTGAGTTTGAGTAATGGTAAAGGAAAAGCCCAAGATGTTCTGCTTGTAGATGAGTTGAAACATAATTTTCTCAGTGTAATTCAAATGTGTGATAGGGGATGTGAAGTAGTGTTCACTTCCAAGGATTGCAAGATAAAGTCTGTAAACTCAGGACAAGTGGTGGCTAAAGGCATAAGGACAGATAATAATGTATATGTGCTGAAAGAAAATAGAGAAGAGTTTCATCTAAGAAAACATGATGAAAGTTGGTTATGGCATAGGAGACTTGGACATCTAAACTTTGACCACTAAATCAAGCTCAAAAATCTTGAGGCAGTAAAATATCATCCAAGAATATCAAAGCCACAAGACTTTGTGTGTAAACCCTGCCAAGTAGGAAAGCTAATGAGGACACAGTTTAAATCCAAGAGCTCTACTTCAACAGAGAAACCACTCCAATTAGTTCATATGGATTTATGTGGACCATCAAGACAAGAAGGCATAGGGAAGGAAAACTACTTTATGTTGATCATTGATGATTACTCTAGATTTACTTGGGTTTCTTTTCTCAAAGAAAAAGCTGAAGCATTTGAGAAATTTAAAATATTTAAGGCTTTAACTAAGAATCTAACAAGCAACAGATTAAAGGTTGTGAGATCAGACAGAGGAGGAGAATTAATGTCAAATGATTTCAAGGAGTTCTGTGATAAACATGGGATCAAACGAGAATACACAATCCCAGGAACCCCACAAAAAAATGGAGTAGTTGAGAGGAAAAACAGAACAGTTCAACAAATGGTCAGGTCAATGATGAATGAGAAGAACATTGATCAAACCTACTAGGTAGAAGCAATACACACAACAGTCCATATTCTTAATAAATCTCACCTCATACCACACAGTGACAAAACACCTTATGAATTGTGGCATGGAAGACCTGCTTCAATCAAACACTTCAAAGTCTTTGGGAGTAAGTGCTACATAAAGAATAATAATGAGAACCTTGGAAAGTATGATGACAAGGCTGATGAATGCATCTTCTTAGGGTATGCTACAAATAGTAAAGAATACAGATGCTATAATAAGAGGCTGCATAAATTGGTTGATTGTATTGACATAAAAGTTGATGAAGGAGTCCCAATAAGAGAGGTGAGCAATACTGAATCAACAACAGAGGATATAGGTGAAGTTGAAGCTGAATAGGTCCAAGAATCAGAACAAGAAGAATCTGAGTCAGATGAAGATGCAAATACTTAGGAAGACTCAAATCAACAGACAACATACAATTCTTCATCCATAATTACTCAAAAGAATCATCCTGCAAGTCAAATAATTAGTGAGAAAGACAAAGGTGTACAAACCAGGAGAAGGATAATCAAAAACATTGAGCAATCACATATAGACTTCATATCCATGGTGGAACCCAAGAACTTCAATGAAGCTAGTGAAGATGAAAATTTGTTAAAATCAATGAATGAGGAACTGGATCAAATTGAAAAGAACTATACTTGGGAACTTGTTCCTCGACCTGCAGATAAGAATGTAATTGGCTCCAAATGGGTGTTTAAGAATAAAATAAATGAACAAGGACAAATTGTTAAGAATAAAGCCCGATTGGTTTGTAAGGGGTATGCACAAGTTGAAGGACAAGATTTTGATGAAACTTTTGCACCAGTGGCAAGATTGGAAGCCATCAGAATGGTTCTGGCCTATGCATGCCATAAGAACTTTAAAGTATATCATATGGATGTTAAGTCAACTTTTCTTAATGGAGACCTAGAAGAAGAAGTATACATGGAGCAACCTGAAGGATTTTCATTGACAGATAATCCTAACTATGTCTATAAGTTCAAAAAGGCATTATATGGACTAAAACAGGCACCACGAGCCTGGTATCATAGTCTGGACAAAATTCTACAGGAGAAAGGGTTTAAGAAAGGTACTGTTGACAGTAATCTATATATAAAATCTGAAGGTGATGATTTATTGGTTGTTGTGGTTTATGTAGATGACATTATCTTTGGATTCACTAATGACCTTTCAGTTCAATGGTTTTCTAATTCAATGCAGACTAAGTTTGAGATGTCCATGATAGGAGAAATGTCATATTTTCTTGGTTTACGAATCAATCAAAGTTCTGCAGGGATATTTATCTCTCAAGAACAGTATTTGAAAGAGATGTTAAAGAGGTTTCAAATGGAAGATTCCTCTCATATTGGCACACCTATGGTGGTTGGTTGCAAGCTCGGTAAAGATGATATTTCACCTGATGTTGATCAAAGAACATATCAATCAATGATAGGCAGTCTTATGTACATCACAGCATCTCGTCCTGATATAATGCAGGATGTTGGAATGGTATGCCATTATCAGTCTGCCCCTAAACAAAGTCATTTAGCAGTTGTCAAGAGGATCTTCAAATATTTGAAGGGTACAATGACTTATGTTCTTTGGTATCCTAGAAATCAGAACTTATAATTAACTGCATATTCATATGTTGATTGAGAAAACTATTTGGATGAGAGAAAGAGCACCAGTGGAGGTGCATTCTTCTTAGGTGATTCGTTAGTAGCATGGCTTAGTAAAAAATAGGGATCTATCTCATTATCCACTACAGAGGCAGAGTTCATTGTTGTTGCTACTTGTTGCACTCAAATTTTATGGATGTTACAAACTCTTGCAGATTTGAAGGTAACTTATACTGACCCCATTCCACTTCATTGTGATAACACCAGTGCCATTAGTGTCTCGAAGAATCTTATTCTTCATTCAAAGACGAAACACATCCCAATAAAGTATCATTTTCTCAAAGAACAGGTTACAAACAAAGTTGTTTCGCTGAATTACATTCCTTCCACAAAACAAATCGCAGACATCTTTACTAAACCCCTAGCCAAGACACCTTTTGAATATCTTCGTCAGAATTTGGGCATGACCCCATTATAAACCTAAGAGAGTCCATCCTGTCAGTGGGAGTATGTATTGATTTAATATATGATACCTCCGCACAGTACTGCAATCGCTTATGGGGAGCATGGTTTCTTTGACATTGATCTCAAAGGGGGAGAAAAGGTCTGGTCTGAATGATAAAGTTGGAGGTCTAAGAAGAATAGTTCAACCATTCACGATTTCCATCAATGACAAAGGGGGAGATTTTTGGCATGTTTACAGGCAGAGTGTGCTTGCCATTGATGGCAAGAACAACAACAATGTTCGCAGGTTTACAGGCAGAGTGTGCATAGCAAGAACAACAACAAAGACACAGAAGAGTAAGCTTGAGAAGCTTAGGATGAATAGCACAGAGTTTCACGCAGAGTGCAAGTGTGTGTCAGGACCATTACCAAAGCTCAGGAGAGATAGCGTTCTCAGAAGCGCAAACAAGTCCTATACATCAAGGCTCACAGAAGGATCAAAGGTCACAGAACCTTTGACACTTAGAAATTATTCCAAGTCGAGAGGATGCGTAAGCTCAGGAGGAGGAGCGACAGTGGTCATTGGATCACCAATCCCGAATAACTGATGGTCGTCATATCAGAGTATAGACAGGAGGAGCACGCAAAGGAGGAGATTAGACCTCATCCGTTTGATCGGAGCACGTATGATTAGCAACCGTTGGATCCAGTATACCTTCAAAGAGGATAATGGCCAAGAGCCATCCTCGAACTTGCGATATGCTAAGTCGCGAAATGATCTGGGCCATCGGATCACCGAGAGATCTCAACCGTTGATATGATATGAAGCATTTTAGAGTTTCGCGAGTTGGGAGTTTCGAGCGAACTCGTAGCAGGAACTCGTGATATGCGAAGTCACAAAATGATCTAGGTCGTCGGATCACCGAGAGATCTCGATCGTTGATCTGATATGAAGCATTTCGGAGTTTCGTGAGCTGGGAGTTTTGAGGCAACTCATAGAAGGATTCCACGATATGAGAAATCATGACGCACCCCTCTTGCTTGGCCCCTGGTCATAGCTGGTGGTCACATTGATGAAGGTTAAGGGAGGAGCTAGCATGTCTCTAGGCTTTACAACAGAGATCGCTGAAATCGCGAAATGTCTTTTCGAATAGGGTTGTGGTCACAGCCAGTGGTCACATCAATAGAAGAGAAGGGAAGGAGCTAGCGTTTCTAGGTTCCACCTCTACAGACTTGAGAGGACAGATCTAAACCATTTGTTCAAGAGCACCATCAAGATTGTGAGATCGGCGGTCGTGCTCCATTGTGGGGTCAAAACATGCTCAGGCCTTAATTTCTCATGAGAGGGTCACAATTGAAACCATGCTTTTGGATAAAGGACGCCTGGAGGCTCGTAGTGAATTACGGGGTGTAAAGCGAGTTTCCCTCAAACCGCCTATGGACACGCCTGCAATCGTGTGGTCACATGAAGTTCATAGCCCCAAGTCATATCGTGAAAAAGGAGCTAGCGCTCACTAAATGGAGCTTGGGAAGCACCTTTTGAATAGGAATTTGGTCACCGCCAAAGGTCACGTGAAGGAAGGGGATTAGAAGCTAAAGATGTCATAATTGACTGGCTATAACTGCCAGAACGAAGTGATTTCATCGGCCAAAGAACTCAAGAAGCTGGAGGGTGATCACCAGAGAAGCTGAAGAGTCTCAAGGTAACTGCCAGTGGAATGAAGACTCATAATAGAGACAATTGACAGATTGAAAAGTGTCGAAGTCTGTTACTGCAACAGAGAGGATAATCTCGACTGTGACGGAGTAGACAAAGAGTCACACTGCTAAAGAAGGCAAAGAATCTCAGCATATATCCCAGTGATGATGAACGCATGGAGCTAACTGCCAAGGAAGATGAAGAGTTTCCATGATGATCAGGAGATGACTCGATGTGAGAAAAGTATGCAGAACAATGAAGTGATGGGATTCTTCTATGGAGTTATGTAGGAGTGAGGAAGAGTTGCAGGAAACAACCGGTAGGGAAAAACAATGATGTTGTAAAAAGCATGCAGAGGCATTATGCATGAGGGATGCAGAAGGTGCACAGAGAGTATAAAAACACAAAACAGAGAAGAGATATGGTTTTTGTTGAGTGTGATTCATGCGGGTAGAAGCATGTGGTGTGTAGGAGCTGAAACGTAGAAGATGCAAGGAACAAAAATGCATATCTGAGAGAAGAACAAAAAGTGCAGCAGACGCGAGGAGAGAGACACTGATGCAGGCAGAGAAGAGCAAGGTAGCAGAACAATGATGAGACTAGTAAGCCATAGATAAATGTTGTGTCACTGTGATAAAGTTGGAGAAAGCAAAGATTTATATTTCAGGGTGGTAGGGAGGTGCTAGGCAGGATTGGTGTCCTCAAAGTTTCAAGTGGGTGCTTGAACACAGGGAGTTGTAGCTTCCATCTGGTTGCAGCCAGAAAAACTAGGGTGGCAAGGTGGTGCAAGGGAGAACTATTGTTCTCTGTTATACAGGTCGGTGCCTGTGTGACTGGAAGTTCGTGCTTCCATCCAGTTGGTGCTGGAACACTTAGGGAGTTGGTGCTTCCTTCTAGTGGGTGTTAGAGAAACCATAGAGTTGGTGCTCTCAGCAAGTTGCACCTTGCAAAACAGAGGTGGTAACCTCACAATGAGCTAGTGCTCATAAGAATGATAATGTACAGAAAATAAAGATTACTTATCATATCAAGAAGAAGAGGTTTTTCCCTTTATGGGTTTCCTCAGGAAATATCTGTCTCTGTATATTTCATGTGTGTGATTGATGTTGAATATTCTATTGC
>SNQJ01S0143533.1:28944-42449 GCA_010110895.2 Picea sitchensis
GTATGGGAAATTTTCTAAATGATTGTTTTATAAATTGAAGATTCACTACATAGGGCATGTCATCTCTGATGAAGGTATCGTTGTGGATCCAGCAAAGGTCGAGGCTATTATGGAATGGACTACACCGACAAATGTCCCAAAATTTTGTAGCTTCATGTTTTTAGTGGGATACTATCGATGGTTCATCGAGGGTTTTTCGAAGATAACAAATATGATTACATAATTGCAGAAGAAGAACAAGAAGTTTGTTTGGACCGAGAAATGCATGGATGAATTTTGGAGGATTAAGGAGATGTTGACAACAACACCAATACTAAAGGTCCCTGACATGGATGTGGACTTCTTGGTATGCACAGATGAATCCAATGAAGTCTTAGGTGGAGTCTTGATGCAAGACGGTCGAGTGATCGCTTACATATCGAGAAAGTTGAGAAGGCATGAGGAGAACTATGCAACGCACGATTTGGAGTTGTTAGGCATTGTTTATGCCTTGAGATTTTGGAGACACTACCTGATTGGATGGAAATTCGAACAAAAAATGAACCATTGTGGTCTACAACACATATTTACGTTAAGCGACTTGAATGCACGACAACGACGTTGGTAGTAATTGATTAGCGAGTATGATTTCGAGACTACTTACATAAAGGGAACAATGAACAAAGTGGCAGATGTGTTTAGTTGAAGAACACACATCTTTTCGGTGATGCCTCTTCAGATGAATCTACGTGAAAAGATCCTAAATTTACATCGTGGCGATGAATGGTACAAAGAGGTCAAGGATTTTATCGAAAAAAACACAATCATGGTACCAAAATTCGAGGTATTTACTGTGGACAACAATGGATTATTGATATTTAAAATTTGAATTTACGTACCACCCAACGATGAGTTGAGAATTTTTATCCTAAACGAGGCTCACAGAGCAGTGTACATGGCTCACCCAGGAGTCACAAAGATGAGGGTGGACCTTAAACCCTTATTCTTTTGGAAAGGAATGAAGGTAGACATAGTCAAATACATGGAAAGATGTCTAGAATTTCAGCAGGTGAAGGATGAACATAGACATCCAGTGGGATTAATACAGCCACACGCTATTCTAGAATCGAAATGGGAGGTCATTTCGATGGATTTCATTGTTGGATTTCCACTGAAGGCAAGGAGACACGACTTGATTTTTGTGGTAGTCGACACTCTGATGAAGAATGCTCATTTTATTCCCATGCGTACGATGTATCAGGAACCTAACATAGATAGAGTTAACAATCATGAAGATTGTGAGGTTGCATGGCATGCCTAAGAGGATTATATCCGATAGAGGATCGGTGTTTACAGGATGAGTTTGGACTAGTTTCTAAGAGTGCTTGGGAAGCCAACTTAACTTTAGTACAACGTATCACCCAGAGACAGACGGGTAGACCAAAAGAACCAACCAAATCTTGGAGTACATGTTGCGTATATACGTAATGGACCAACAAAAGTGTTGGGAGGAATTCTTTCCACTGGTAGAATTTTCATATAACAACAGTTATCAAAGCACCATTAAGATGGAACCTTTCAAGTTTTTGTATGGGTGACTATGTCAGACGCCTTTGAATTGAGATCAGCTTGAGGATAGGGTCCTGGTGGGACCATAAGCGATCCAAGAAATGGAAGATCAAATGAAAACAATAAGACAAAGGATGAAGGAAGCACATGATCGACAAAAGAGTTATGTCGATGTGCACCATGTCGATTGTAGTTACGAAGTTGGTGATCGAGTCTTCTTGCAGGTGAAACCGCATAAGAGTTCTATCAAGTTTGGAAAGGGTGCTAACTCTCTCCTAGGTTCGTAAGACCCTTTGATATTGTGGAAAGGAAGGGGCCTATGGCCTATCGACTAGCCTTGCTTGATTCTTTGAGGTGTATGCACGATGTTTTTCACGTATCTATTTTGAGACATTATATTAGTGATCCTACACATGTTATTAACATGATTTCCTTGCAGGTATCTGAAGAGGGTGCACTCAGGGAGGAGCCAATACTCACCCTAGATCATCTCATTTGACAACTATGACGTCGAATAGTAGATCAGGTCAAGGTCTAGTGGGACAACTATAGTCCACACTCGACGACCTGGGAGGACACATATGATATGCATCAACAGATTCCATTTTTGTTTGATAGCTAGACATATGATACTGTGATACACTTCATTTCATCACTTACATACTATGAAACTTCGGGACGAAGTTTAAAACAAGAGGGGGTGTATGTAACATCCCGCTCTTGTGTGCACTGAGCGGACTTATGCTTTGAGGACACTTGCGTGCAAGTGATCCAGGTCATTATACTATTGCTTTCTTTGATTATGATTATGATATATTTTGGATTTGATGATATGTTATTTTGTGGTATTTACATAAACAGGTGCAATTGATTAGGTTCTCTTGAGTGTGCAGGACTTTGGACATTGACGATGCAGAGGCATCGATGAAACCCCTTGGACTCTGGATCGAGTCAGGGAGTGGACTGTTAGGGTTTGAATGTTGTTGATGTGACATATGTACATATGATTAGATGTATGATGATTGATTATTATTGTTGAAATGATTCATTGATGGATGCAGGCTGACGATAGCTTTCCCACCTGACTCACATTTGGAGTAAAGGGGTCACACACAAAAACCATAGACATTGAGGGAGAGGTGTGGAAGCAGCCCTACCACAACCTACTAGAACTCCCGCCATCACTTAAACTATAGGTTAACGATTACCTAGTTCAAGAGACCCGTGATGTCGTGAGGGTAGACTGTGATAATCACTCGTGATGATTCTAAGGGGCGCGCAATAAGGTAGGGTCCTTATGAATTAGAGGCCCTTAGTCTCCCACAAGATCACCTGATGGAGTAATGACTCAAGGGGTTTGACGTCTACCAAACTCAAGCAAGAGGGGTGTGGCACCCTTGGAGAACGTAGTGCATCTTAAAGGGCACATTGCACAAAGAAAATGGAAATAGGCAAGTGGCACCCTTGGAGCACGTAGTGCGTCTTGAAGGGAACATCGTGCAAAGAAAACAGAAGGAGGCGAGTGGCACCCTTGCAGCACGTAGTGCATCCTGAAGGGCACGTCGTGATTTTAACTGTTAAGTAAATAAACCTAGTGCCTAGAAAACTATGCCTCCTTGGGACCTGGTCAGCCTTAAAATGAATGATGTGATAAGTAAAGTTTAATGATTAATTCTTCCCTTAAGAACTGTCACCAAGCCTAGTGAATTGAAAACCTAAGTCTGAGTAGAACCTTAGAACAAAAAAAAAATTAATTAGACATATAACCGGATTAAAGTGGAAATTTTAATTCACTAAGGTTCTTTTTATAAAATTTTAATTCACTAAGGTTCTTTTTATAAAACTTCAATTCACTAAGGTTGTTTTTATAAATTTCAATTCACTAAAGGTTCTTTTTATAACTAATTAGAAAATTCAAGAATTAATAACTAAAGTGGAAATTTTAATAAAGGTTTAATTAATAAAAGGGGTATTTGGTTGTTTTTGTCTAAACTTGCTAATTCTGAATTTAGTTATAAAAAGGGGAAGTTTAAACAAAAGGGGGAAACCTAAGAAAAAAGGGAAAATTAAAGAAAAGGGGAAACTTAAAAAGAAAGGGGAATGTCTAACTTAGTAAGGAATCTATCGTTGGAACTTTCTATTTATGAACTCAACTAGGAATTAAGTAAGGTGTAAGCCATTTAAGAATTGTAAGGGCATAATGGGACACCGAGGAGCGTTTTTAGGAACACTTTTAGGTGGGTGAGGGAAATAGGAATAATTAATTAATTAATGAAATTGATTTTCTGGTGCAACTAGGGGATCAGGCGACATGTGTATGGGGGAGCTTTTTCCTAATTAATTAAATGAAAAAGGAATCTAATGAGGGTTTGGGAAACTAATGACTAAGAAAATCTATAAAAGATATGGCGGAGGAGTATGGATCACATATGGCTTGCGTAATTTTACACTTCTGAAATTTCATCTTGACTGAACTTTCTCTTGTGGGAGTTGGGATACCCATCTCGGGTAACGAGTGGTAGCTCGACCTTGCGAGGAGAGTTGGGTGCTAGCATTCTCTAGTATTGTGTGCATGGCCCCTTTGCATCTCGGGGGGATCAGGTGGAAGAAGAGTACCCCTAGCGTTGGATGAGAGGTACCAGTGAGGTCACATCCATTAGCAAGATGGAGTTGGACGGAGCGCAAGCGCAAGACATTCATTTCTAGTTTTTCACAATTGGTTATGGTACGCATGTGCATAATTTGTATTAATTAATAGCTAAATTTATTGTTCATACATTTCTTTGTTGTAGAAATATCACTTGCGTAGATGTTATGGAAAGAAAATACTTGTTTATTTATGCATATGAATTTTTATCCGGGCGATAGTGCGCCGCATGAAATCGCAAAAGGCTCACTAAATTTTAGTTTCTAAGCTTTGTTTTATTATTGCATTTCATTGTATTTTTTGGTTCTGGTTGGGATTATTACTACGTTGTATTATTACCGAGGAAGAGTGTGTTTTGGGTCTCAGGCCATTATCTTATTTTAATCTGTGTTTCTATTTTTTTTAATACAAGGAAATTGTGTCTTTATCTTTTGTTCTTATCGTTGTAGTTATTAGTCTACGCCTGAGCAGTCGGCCAGGAGCCGAATCGACTGTCTTTCACTCTAGTGTTAAATATTTATATTCAAATGCCTTGCTTTCCTGTGCATTGATAATAAGTGAAAAATAATTTCCTTGCCCAGCCAATTCCTTACTATGTACAATGGAATTTCCTCCTTATTGCTCAGCCATATCTTTGTTCCTTTCTTCTGAAAATTTTTGTTACCCACCCAATGGTGTATTGGGTTGATTCATTGTGTTTCTTTACTGTATTTTTACCTTTTGCGTGAATGATTTTTGTGCTTACTGTATATGTATTCATTACTAGTTTTCATGTGATGTAATCATCGAACACTTCTTAAATTTCACTCCCTTTACACTGGTTATTTCGTTGATCTCCCTTGACACTTCTTAAATGGAATTCAAATCAACGTTTGAGTTCTTTTGCATAGTTAAACTTAAGTTTATCTTCCTTTAATTCCTTAATGGATTTGTATGATGGCTAGAATCTTATTGTTGCTTGACCCGATTGATCTTCTTTAGTTCCTTCCCATGAAGACGAAATCTTTAGCTTGGTATCCCTGCTTACTTCTTTGTAGAATATGATCCTCTTATATATCTTTAAATATGAATTGGAAGTAGTATGCAGTCCTTATATCGTGCTTAGTAAGTTTTCACCTTGATTTTTAATGGATAGCAAGGCAACTTGATTACTTGCTAATTGCTCCTTATAACCGATTTCTTAAAAATGTGTAAAGGGGGTTGTCTGGAAAATCATGGCTATGCATTGTAGATTCTGTATGATAATCGTTGATATCCTTATTCTTTCTGCGTTGACAATTCATTGAAGTATTCTTTATATATTCTGCACAAAGTTTTGTATGACAATTGTAGATATTTTTATATAATATGTATGATAATTCATTGGCATTATTTATATATTCGGGTTGACAATCATTGATATCTTTATACATATTCTTTATTTATTCAATTGAAAAGTTTGTAGTAAATATTATGTATATGACTAACAAATCGTTGCTATGATGTACATTTCGTTCGTGTTCTTTACATTTCCGTGTAGGCAAATCATGATGTTCTTTATATATTCCATACATATATTCTATATAAATTATGTGTTGGCCAATCGTTGGAATTCTTTCTAATTGTTGGAATTCTTTCTAATCTTTGGCATTCCTTGAAATAAAAGGGGTTGTATGATAAATCATTTCCATGCTTGCATATTTCGTATGAAAATCATTGGAATTCTTTATATATGCAAGTTGACAATCTTTGATATTCGTTATTCATATTCTTTATTTATTCAATTGAAAATTTTGTAGTAAATATTCTTTATATATTCAATTTCTAAATAAACATAAATATACAACAACCTCTTGAAAAGGATACAGCAATCACGCCTAGAACATCCAACCATTACTTCAATATTAAAACAATGAGAACGTTGCCTTATTGTAACCATCCCTTCGATTTTTCCTAGCCTTTGACAGCACTGAGTGTCAAAGAAACAATTTTTATTATCCAGTCATTGACAAAGCAGAGTTTGTCTGAGGACTGGCAGGAACGCTCTAAATTTCTGTATTTAATAGTTTCTTTATAGCCACGATGCATGTGGTATTTATCTTGGTTAATTTCACCTTGCCTGTGGTGGTTTCCATTTGGATTCAACTGTAACAGGTTACTCACTGTGTAATCTGGTGCAGTGTTAACAACAGTGATTACATAGCCATCAACCCATTCAAGTTGTTATTTATCATTCTTTTAACTTTTGCATCAATAATTAATTGTTTTTATATACTAATTGTTTTATAGATCAACCCTTGACTTTCGCAACAATAAATCAATTGTTTTATATAGTAATTGTTTATTTATCAGTCTTATATATCACTTTTTTACCTTTCCACAATAGATTAATTCTTAAATGGTTATAGCTGCAATGATAATGGATTTGTTGCTTAGTTTCAATGGTATTAGATTAATTGATTAATTGCAATTGTAAGGGTTCCCACATTTGCACTTAGTCATAATGGTTTAACAACTAATATTTTATGGTTTATTTGTGTAATAGTTTAATGGATTGCACAAGATTATTGGTTGAGGGTTTAATAGTTTTATTAGCTAAATTGTTTTATAGTTAAACAGTCAATTGGTTACCGTGCGCCTTGTGCCTTAGTTGAATTGTAAATGGCGGTTGGTCATGGTTGTTACACCACATATGATTTCCTTGTAGGAAAACAAGAAATCCTTCAGTTAGTTGTGCAATTTAATTTCGAATGATGTCACCTTGCGTCTTGTTGACTTGTGATTGGATGCTTGGGTATAGTGTTTGTGTATTTATTGACAGATAATTTGGTCTCCTAGCACGTGGGATTTTTCTTGGGTAAAGTCTAGATATGTTATGTTGCTCCATGGTTACCGTCACGACTATCACCTTATAACGACATGATTCCTGATGAGGGGATCATTGTGAACATGAATGATAATGTGAATGAAAACCTAGCCAAAATCTTGTGCTTCTCGATGTGGGCGTATTGTTCATTTTTTTCTATTTCCTAAATTGCGTAAGTGGTGTTGTTCATCAAGTTGTGTTGATTAATTGTTGTTGTTGTTTCTTTCTTTATTTAAAAAAAAAATTGCACTTGTTTTGCATCGCATGTACTCGTAACGACAGGGGCCATTACAAGAACCTAGGTCCTCCTAAAACCTTAGACAATTCAAATCCTTTGGTGGAGTATCCAATGGATAAGGTGCTTCCAATCATTCACTGTGATTTGGAGAAACGTTTATGGAACTAGATCTCAAATCATGTAAAGGAGATACATTCCTTCATGTTTTTGGAGGTTGAAGGATATTTTATGAGGGAGAATGTCACTTTTGGTATATTTGAGGTGTGGGACCCATTATTTTCACTAGTAAAAGTGGAGGAAAGAAAATTCCAAAATACCAAGGAATAGAAGTAGTTACAAAGCATTGGGTGGGAACTAATTCCAATGCAAGGAATAAGGTTAGGACAAGAGTTTGGAACTCATTTTGGAGTATAATTATCACATGGAGTTGAGGAGTTGATATGAGGAAGGATATCCATGCAAGAATAGGTTTTTCAAGGAGTAAGCGTAAGAAAAAGTACGTTAGAGTTAGAAAAAAAAGAATAACATTGGTCATTGGTGAGGATATCGGTATGGAGGAAATATATTCTTTAATGGAAAACTCCCTAAATAGGTAGTTTATGGGGAAACAAGTTTCGGAAGGTCCTTTGTTCTCATGGATAGAGAAGGCATAATATAAGATCGTAGAGTATACACTAGATTTTCACCTTCTCATTCTAGGCTAGCTTGCATTTGAGTTTTGTCTTGTTTAAAAAATACAGGCCTACCTAAGTAATTATGGAACATAGATTCTTTGAAGGCTATGGGAGGTGGTTTAGGAAAATTCWTAGATGTCAWAGAAAATTTTCGTTCTAAAGTGGACACGAAAGTCATGAAAATTCTAGAAACGGACCTTTGGGAGGGATTGTTGGAGGAAATGGAGTTTGTATAGTGGAAGTGGAAGTTTAMTCAATGCATTCATTATTGGAAAATATCATTTAGATGTGATAATATTGCCATGATATAGGGAATCCATGGAAAGATTTCCCTAGATAGAACAAAAGGTGGGTTTGGAGGGAAAAATAAAGGACACCAACAAAGAGTAATGAAGCCCCTAAGAACATTGTAAGAATAGAAGAAATCGAAGACATATTGGAATTCTTAATTGGAGAAGATTTTGTTGATAAAGATAATGTGATAGGTGGTGATAGAATTTTCAAGTAATTCCTAATTAATTTAGTAAGAAATTGAAGAGTTGTGCATTTAATTATCAGTATGTGGTCATATCTTACTTACAAAATGTCATGCACCGTATATGCAAGTGTAGTGTTGTAACTGCTAGGGATTTGCAGTACTTCTAATGCCACAAATCAAGAACTCAAAATACATAATTAAGTCACCAAGATACACTACTTCTTGAATTGGAGGAAAGTAAATGTTGCACTTACAAGAAAAGGAAATCACACTTGTGTAAACTAAATTATGCTTGCAGAAAGTAAATCACATGTAACATCCCCGACCACCTAGGATGGGCCATGCTACCTCATAGAAAACATTCTTGCTAAATTATGATACTTATTTGGTAGTACACCCCATCCTTAGGCCACTGGGATATACCACTCAAATACTCATGTGGAACATTATACAAATAAAACTTAACATACAATTACATTCTGCTAATACATAGATAAATGTGGAAATAACAGTAAAGTTTATACATACAACATATACAGGCTAAACTCATAAAAATAAAACATGCACAAATACAAAACATGCAATTGAACACATAGATGGTACTTATCTTTTTATGAAAGACCAACAACTTCGTGCAGACCTTCCATGAACCTCCCAACCTTATACCACACTGCTCATCACTCTCAGCAGTGGGTCAGTCCCGATATGGGACTAAACTCCACCTAGTTAAAGTGATTCCTAGGCTAGGCTAGGATAGGCCTGTCATTCCCCATAGTCTTTTCCCAACCCAGGAAGTGTGCCCCTTCTCTTCCCAACGGTCCTTCAGCTACCCCACTTCCCTTCCAGGGATTCAACAATAGGTCAAACAAGAATTCTCATAGAACTATAGATGTCGTTGAGCTCCCTTTGGGAAAATCACTTCCCCAACAACCTTTATCACCTGGAGAAAGTTTCTTTTAGGCCTGACAACGTGCTTCTTTAGTCCACAGGCCTAACAACTCGCCTCTTCAACCTCACAGGACTGACAACTTGCTTCTTCAACCCATCTCCTAAGTCCATCGAGTAAGTGTGATGGAAACAACAAAGCTTGGGTATAGAACAGATGATGGCAACAAGCCACACTCAGTCAAGGAACTACATTGGTAGCAACAATAGTTCATTAAATCACGGTACGGGCTAAGGAAACATACATATGCATTGTGCTTCATAGGGAAAGTATGGGATAGCTCAAAATGATGTAGGTTCTAGAGGTGTGTGAATGATGTAGAGGTCAACGATGGAGAGGATGGCTCAGTCTGTGAGTGAGTGGGAAAAAATGGGAAAACAAACTATTTTTTCCCACCTCTATTTGCATGCACCTTGATTGACACATGGCTCTCCTAGAGCTCATTTCAATCCACTTGGGATTCATTCCCTCTTCCATGAGACTTAGGATAAAACAATTATCCTCACCATAGTCTTTAGGAAACAATAATATAATATTCCTTTTAGAGTTAAGCCTTCAAGCTTATCCCTTTTCCCAAGTCTCTTATCCCTTCCCTTTCCCTTCCTAGTGGAGCTTAGTCCCCCATTATCTTTTATCATGGTCGGTCTACACACAACAATGTATTATATTAATTATATGAGTGTTTACATATACAAAAATAGGCTCACTATCCCTTAGCATCTAGGCTCTCTGGCCTAACATCACATAAGCCTCCCAGCTTATAAACACTTGGCTCACTAGCCTATAAACATAATTACAATTCAGCAGGGTCTCGACCTTGGGGTATTACAATCCCCTCCCCTTATTTATGAACTATCCTCAGTGCACCATATTTACATATTACAACAAGATTTTCAAAAATATTAAAAAAGAAGCGGGTATTCTACTTGCATGGCCTCTTCCTGCTTTCATGTTGCATCATTAGGACCGTACCAGTTCCATTGGACCTTTATTGTCCCTATGGAAGGATTCCAAAGCTGCTTGATTGTTTGGTCCATAATGTGTATCAGATGCACTTGAAAAGTGCCTTCTTGCTCCAGATGAATCACATTCCAATCAATAACATGATTATCATCAGGCATATAATTCTTAAGAAATGATACATGGAATACATTATGAATGGCCATAAATGCAGGTAATGCAAGAATATAATATACAGGACCAATACTTTCTAGGA
This sequence comes from Picea sitchensis, assembly GCA_010110895.2. Classification (NCBI taxonomy): domain Eukaryota; kingdom Viridiplantae; phylum Streptophyta; class Pinopsida; order Pinales; family Pinaceae; genus Picea; species Picea sitchensis. The sequence continues at coordinate 39,537 of SNQJ01S0143533.1, forward strand.
TTTCAAATGTCCTAGAGTAACGAGCTGCCAATTTGGAATAGTTTCCCAACTTCAGAGAACTTATATTGGCCTTAACTTTCAGAAACACATGATCACCAATATAGAATTCTCTATGAATTCTGCCCTTATCATCGTATATTTTCTTATCATCTTGAGAAACCATTAAATTATGATTTATATTTGACATCTGGTCTTCCATTTCCTTGAGCAAATCTGGCCCAACCACTACTCTATCAGCTCGGTTATCCCAACTTATGTGTGTGTTGCACTTTCAACCATAAAGTGTCTCAAATGGGCTCATCTTCAGAGATGTTTGGTGCCCATTATTGTAAGAAAATTCTACCAAGTGTAGATAGTCTTCCCATTTAGATGGTTTTTCCATCACGTACATTCTTAGCATATCCTCTATTACTTTGTTCACCATTTTTGTTTTCCCATCAAACCTGGGATGATAAGTTGTGCTAAAGTTCAGATTTGTTCTGAACCCTTTGAATAGTCCCTTCCAGAAATTTGAGGTGAAATTTGGGTCTCTGTCAGACACAATTGTCTTGGGTATTCCATGCAAGTGTGCTAATTCCCTCATATAAATATCAAAAACATTGGTTTCCTTGTGAGTAATAATCATTGGAATGAAATGGGCATATTTAGTAAGCTTGTCCACCACCACCATGATAGATCATGATGCTTGCTTGTTCTGGGAAATTTGGTGATGAAATACATTGACACCACTTCCCACTTCCACTCAGGAATGGGAAATGGTTGTAGCAACCCAACTGGGTGTCTATTCTTAGCCTTGACCTTTTGACAGTCCAAACATTTACCAATGTACTCAACAATTTCCCTCTTCATGCCTGGCCAATAGTATTAGCTCTTGATAGAAGCAATGGTTTTCTGATATCCTGGGTGTCCAACATAAGTTACATTATGCATATCTTTCAAGCTCATACTCCTCAATTCATGAGAATTGGGTACATAAATTATGTTCCCGAACAAGAGAATTTCATCATTTCCCAATTTATAATCTTCAACCTTCTATTGCATTTTACCTTGCTGTAATTTTGTTACTATCTCCATGTACTGCAAATCTACTTTTGCAGCCTCAGAAATTTTGCCTTTAAGATCAATTTGATAAATGATAATGGTTGTAGCATGCAGTTCATGCACTCTCCTATTAAGTTCATCAACCACTTTGTTCTCTTTTCATTTGATGTGCTTGATATCAAAGTCATACTCACAGAGAAAATCTAACCATCTACATTGTCTGGAATTTAGAGTTGGCTGATAAAATAAATATTTCAGACCATTATGGTATGTCCTCAAATCAAACATTTTTCCCATGAGGTAGTGCCTCCACTTCTTCAAGGCACTTACTATGGCTTCCAACTCCAAATAATGAGTGGCATAGAGCCTTTCATGCTCTTTCAATTTTCTGGATTCAAAACATACCACAAAACCATTCTAACTGAGGACTCCACCAAGTCCTTCTTTGCATGCATCTGTGGAAACCATGGAATCCTCATTAGGATCTTCAATTCTCAGAATTGGATCACTTTTTAACAACTGCTTCAATTGCTAGAAGCTCCTTTCACATTTTGTTGTCCATTGAAATTTCACCCCCTTCCTTTGCAAGGAAGTGATGGGGTGAGAAATCCTTGAAAAACATGAAAGGAATCATCTGTAGTAGCTAGCTAGACCCATGAAGGATATGAATTATGTTACATTCTTAAGTGTTTTCCACCCTTTAATATATTCAATCTTTTCAGGGTCCACTGCTATTCCTTCTTCGGATATGATATACACCAAATAGTGAATTCAGTTCTGCTAAAATGAGAACTTACTCAATTTGGCATACAATTGGTGTTCTCTTAACACTTGTAACACCATCCTCAAGTGATTCTCATATTCTTCTCCTGACTTGGAATATACAATGATGTCATCCAAAAAGACAGTGACAAACTTATCTAAGTATTCCCAGAAAACAACATGCATTAAGCACATGAAAATAATCGGTGCATTTAATAACCCAAATGGCACCACTGTAAACTTGTAATGACCATACCTTGTCCTGAAGGAAGTCTTGCTAATGTCTTCATCTATGATCCTTACTTGATGGTATACTGACCTGAGATCAATATTTGACAATATCCTTGCATCCTTTAACTGATCAAAGAGATCATCAATCCTTGGCAAAGGATACTTGTTATTTATACTTACTTTGTTCAATTGTCTGAAATCAATACACAGTCTCAATGTCTCATCCTTATTATTTACAAATAAAACTAGGGACCCCAAGGTTACACACTTGGGTGTATATACCCCTTCTTTAGAAGTTCTTCAAGCTGCATTTGCAGTTCCTTTAGCTCTGGTGTACTCATCCTGTAGGGAGTCTTGAATATTGGAGTTGCTCCATGCATTAAGTTTATAAAGAAATCAATATCTCTATTTGGGTGTAGTCCTGGTATCTCCCTGAACACATCCTCAAAATATTTTAGGACTCCATGATCCTCAAGATTTGGAACCTTATCCTTAGGTACTTCCTCCATATGAGCTGCAAATATTTGGAATCCCTTCTTGTAACACTTCTTCAGCTACATTACTGAGATTTCTCGGACAATAACTTCCCTGGGAATTCCTTGGAATGTTCTTGGGTTCCCTTCCTCATTCAGGAAAGTAAATTCCTTGTTATGACAGTCTAAGACAACATGGTGTTGGTCTAACCAATCCATACCGATTAGATATTCATATGAACCCAAGGGTAGGATGTTCCGATCTACCTTGGTACTTATCCCATTCATGTCCATTGCACATGATTTAACTGGTTCAACAACTTTTCTCTTGGCTCCTGTAGCCAACTACACCAACCAAGATTTCCCATGCTTGTTTCTTGGCAATTTCAATCTCTCCACCACCTTA
>SNQJ01S0143534.1:0-17761 GCA_010110895.2 Picea sitchensis
AAAAGATATGTTCAACAAAGACTTCATCTTGAAAAAATGCTCAACATTTATCTTTCAACATATAAATTGTTATTCCAATAAAAACTTGAATAAACATCAATTACCTTATTCAACAAAAACCAAAAAGATGATTTGAAACTTTGTTTAGGTGCTCTAGAAAACCATCATGTATCGATATCAATCCTCTTATTAAGCCTGTGGAACAGAGGGAATAAATAAAGAAAGAAAAGAATACAGCTGCAATCAGTAATAGAAATGCTTTGAAATCCCTATCCCCGAGCTCATATATGTCTATACATCTGATGAATTGTGTTAAATGTGTTCGGCCGAAAGCCTATTTATACAATTTCGCGTGAAATGAAACGATACGAGATGTCTTTTCATTTTTTCTTATCGATGGAATTCACTCAACAAGATTTCCGCCGAAAACCTTGGAAACCGTTCAGTTTTAACGATTTTCGTTAGAATTTAGTCTTTCGGCTGAAAACATGAAACTGGGACTAAAAACAAAAACCAGAGAAATTCCCCAATCTTACCTGAACTTCAGAGGTTGCAGACTCCTACAAATAATGAGAATTTGGTTTCGAAAATGACACCAACATTTCCAAAATAGAATCTACTTTCAATTCCTATAATTTGTTTTCATTTTCTTTATTTTTATATAATTTTATTTATTTTTAAAAAAAAATCATTGCATAGTATTTTCAACAAACATTATGATTCGGTGAAATGAAATATCGGTATCTCTAAAAATATACTGTGAAAAATTTAGAAAAAAATATATTCATAATCCTTAAACTGTTCTTTTCAAAAGGGTATATTTGGATTTTAGTTTTAAGTAAAAATTAAGATAGATACAAGGTGTAGAGAAACATGTATTTAAAATCTGCAACGTTTCCAGCTTAGTCAACTTCAAAAAATTCTAGAAAGTATAATGTTCATCTGTTAGATTGAAAATTATAGTCATAATAAAACAGAGTCTCTGTAGATTGTTGCAGTGTATTTCGTTTCTTAAAAACATAATTTTAATAATAGATACATTGTTGTAGGAAAAAGTAACTCATTATCATTCCTTTCATGTTTAAGGAACATACTGTTAAACAATTGTCAAATTGACATATCAAATTGTGATAAAAAAAATTGAAAAATAGTCATTGGAAAGCTAACAAAATTCTTCACAAGTTTTGTTTTTACTATAAAGTGAAATTCTAAATAAAAAAATACTTTTGTATGCCAGAAGTTGAAGAACTTGTGAAAATACAGTTTTTTTTTCTCATAAAACAAGAAAAAGTGTAACCCATCTTCATGATTTCACCCTCATTTAAAGTATAAATGTTTCAGATCATCATTCATGCACTTGTACGATTGACAATTTTGACAATCTCGGCTCACCGGGGCTTCCATGAGAAAATATGTCAATTATTGATGCATTCTATGAACATGCCTTCATCTGTTGGATTTATGCTTTCGGCTATCCGTCAGTATCTAGAAGAGCAGTTTGGATACAGAATGTCCTCAACATTCAAGTATACAAGGTGATTTCCAATAAGAGCGATTGTTCTTGAAACCGGGGTTGCCAGCTTATATCAAGATACAAGAGTTCCTATTTCACATAAACACTTACATTAAAAAAACTTTAAGCACACCACTCCATAAAACAATGAATTTCAAACATAGATTTATAGTTGCCATATATGATTACATTCGCCCTGTGACAGCAGAAACACCAAACACTAAAAGAAATATAATAAGAACTTCTAAATGAAAGACAACATGTCTGAGGCAACTGGGATTGTGGCTGCCATGTGTGCCACTTCATCAAGCGGAGGACAAATCCAACAGAAATTGATGTGAGAACTTGAGCTCATGGAACTGTCCACATATGTAAATTATTACACATGTCGTCAAGCCCATGCTCAAATACCCTGCTACACATAGAATGGAGAGAATATTCAAGATAGATTTGAAAGATGAAAAATAATGATATTGTGGATGTGAATCTGCACTGATGTACAGGGAGCGTGGTCTCCAAATTTCGATAGACAATGCATCGACAATGAATTTGCACCCATCGACATATGTCACTCTTTGCGACTACCCACTATTGTTCATACAATTGATTTGGTGGCTCTTCTCTACCTCTACTCTTTGATTCGATGGATGCTTTTTTATACAGTGGGAGACTATTGAATTTGGGAAAATTATCCATGCACAGTGATGGCTTCTGCATGCACACGGTTCCTCCCTCAATCTCATCCTCTTCTGCAATGGAGTACTCTTTGCTCTCTGTTGAAAGTTTCTCATCCAGGGCATTTACGCCCTCCATATATTTAAGAGCCTCCTCTTGCTCTAACCGAATTTCCTGATCTCCTTCATAACTACCGTAATCATCTTCTTCCTCCTCATCAAAGAAAAACACATAGTCTTCTGTTGTAAAAAATCTCATGTTCAAGAGAGTGATTACCTTGTACGTGATTCAACAGGCAACCTAGCGTTTTTGTAGATGAATCCTCTTCTAGAAATTTTAGTCCGCGGATTTGCATTTAGTTAACCATCGACTTCTTTCCATGAATCTGGCAACAGAATCAGCGAATCTCAAGAGTGCAGTGATCCTTCAATGTAGCTGACAACTCTCTCGTGTGCCCCTTTCAAACTCTTCAGTAGTTGCGACCTCCTGTGCTAGATTTTGACAGAATGATTTGAATACGGATCATTGGCGAGGTAGACGGATGGCTCCTCATACTCGTAGCAGGCTCACCTATTCTCTGATACCAAATTGTAAAATTGGAATAATTAAGCACACACAGAATACACACAAACATTGATTATATTGCTCACAATAAATAGAGATACATCACACTTAAATAAGTGTTGTGAGATCCAACTTATTCCACTCTTGGAGGGAGAGGTTGAGACAATCTCTCAACATCCTCCATATAACCAAATCCAATCCCTAAAATCTAGTAGTGGCATTAATTAGGAATTATCTCTAACAAATTATCTGTAAACATTGATGTCTATAGCTTTGGTGTTCTTCTCCGGAAGAAAAAACACGAATTCTAGTTTGTCACCTGAAATGTAGATTCTTTTAGGATGGGTGAGATACTATTATATTTATCATATCTACATCATCTAGGCTATGTTATTTAGTTCAATCTATAAATTGTTTATAAAAGTATGAGTTTCGGGTTTTCACTTCTGATTTATTTTGATATGAATTCCTTATCTATTGAATTTTGTACTCGTTCACATTTAAATTAAATTTAGGTTGATCATATGGATATCTCCATCATGTATACATTAAATATCAAAATGACGATCCGGTGTGATTATGCAGGCGTGGAGATTATACAAATGAGGAAATAATGTGCAGATGATTGATCCAACAATATTTGAAATGTGTGATCAGGGGCAAGCCTTACGATGCATTCACATTGGTCTTTTGTGTACACAAGCTGACCCATCACTTCGTCCACCAATGTCTACAATAATTTGATCCTTTCATCTAAATCTATGACGTTACTGAATCCCACAAAGCCTACTTTTGTGAGGTCTAATGTTTCCCAAAACAACAAGTCTACCAGTTCTGGGTCTGGGTTGTGCACACATGCACATGCAACCACATCTTCTTTTGTATTATCTGCTTCATCTGAGGCTCCTATTGTGACTACTCTATATAATGTTGATGCATCCATTATAGACTTGTCACCCAAGTAATACATTTAATTTGTATTCCGATGACTCATTTGTTACATTTCCTTCTTGTAACATTAATTGTAATAGAGTCATAACATTCAAATCTGCATAATAGGTGAATACTAGACTTACTATAAAAATCAAGCAAATTTGAGATCAATCACGACCTTTGGCACATTCTATGGGAGAGATATTTAAATTTGACTTCAAAGTTAACAGAATACTTATCGATTGCAAGTATCAGTAAAACAAAGAGAACAAATTATGTAATATTGACTTCTCTTATGGTTTGGTGATCGTTACTTTGCATGGAATTATGTAACGTCCTCGACCATCAACCCACTTGTTAGGAAATTCTACTGCGTGGAAACATTCTCACTTATGTAGTATGCATTTAAATGGAGTTAATGGCTTAACAAAGTAAGCATATAATTACTACTAATATACAAAATTAATGGAATCAACAGTAAATATCATCGCAACAGAATACATGATAATATTGCAAGCATCACAGACGTGCATTTTAATTGAAATTAAACACATGCATATACTTATCTATGAAACTATAGTAACTCCACCAAAAACATGCAGACCTTCCATGAACCTCCTAGCCATAGACCACACTGCTTATCACGCTTAGCAGTGGGTCACCCTCGAGCTGGGACTAAGCTCCACCCAAGGCAAGGGAATCCTAGACTAGGTTGAGGTTATAGGAAAACTGCATAGAGCAACCGAAAGGATTCTCTCCAGAAGCCTTCTTATGCCCACTACTCACAGAATCTCATTCCCCACATGCATGTTCTTCCCAGGAGTATACACCTTCACAAGAACAATCCATCGGTGCTTCACCTCCCTTCTGAGCCTTGCAACAGGCCGGATCAGGAATTCTTAGAGCTCTATAGTTGGTGTTGGAATCTCTCTGGGATAAAACCACTTCCCCAGCAAACTCCCTCACCTAGAGAGAGTTGATCACAGGCCTGACAACTTGCCTCTTCTACCATGACCTGACAACCCGATTCTTCCACTAGTTTCCAATTCAATTCTCGCAAGTTCAGGATGACAACAACGACAACATCTTGGGTTAACTCATAGGTGAAAGCATCAACAGGAAAATGGGGTGTGGAAACAGGAATGAAACCATGACACTAAGACACAACCCGGTTCGGATAAAACCCATTTGCAGGATGCGTGACAAACAATTTAAGCAGAGATCAAACACAGACTCGACGATTCAGAAAGAAGTGTAACAGCTTCTCAAGAAAACATCATGGGCTTCAAGTTTCAGAGCTGCGTGAGGCCTACAGAACTCAAACGCAGAGATCCATCGGTTCAGACAGTGGTCGGAAGAATGGAGGACGAACCCCCATCATGTCTCAACTCTTGGGTTAAATTGCATGTTCCTGGGCCGACACATGTCGCCCATGAGGCTGCATGAAATCCATCAACATGCGTTCCCTTTTTTCAGACGTTCCACCTTCCAGGAACTTAGGATAAAAACATACATTTCACATAGCTTTTGGAATAATAATAAATTATTATTCCTAAGGATTTAAGCCCCTAGGCTCAAAACTTATCCTCTCTTTCCAACCTTTCGACCCCTTTTCCCTTACCCAACTTGTGGAATCTTAGTCCCCCATCACTCTTTCTTTGTGGTCGGTCTGCACGCAGCGATGCTTATATTTTTATCAATGTTTTGCATATTACATATACAAAAACAAGCTCCTAGCCTTTAACACTTAGGCTCTTCGACCTAATAAACACATAATCCTACCAGCTTATCAATACTCGGCTCACCAGCCTATAATATATGATTTACAATTCATAAACATGATTACAATAGGTCTCGTCCTTGGGAATATTACAATCCCCTCCCCTTATTTTTGCACTATCCTCAATGCAACCCTTTACACAACATCAACAAGATTTTCAAAATATTCAAAAAGATGTGGGTATTCTACCCACATAGCACATGTTAGTTGTGGAGCCTGATTATCTTCCTAATTTAGAGGTCTTTTAATTTCAGTTGTGTTTATACCCCATGAAGTATTTACACCACATAATTATGTACACTCTTCCACGCGAGGGAGTGCAGAGGTAGGGTACCCCCTCTGCGGGGTCCGGGGGGGCTATCCCCCCGGTTGGGGGGTCTGGGGGAAAGCGATCCCCTAGCGGGGGTTCGAGGGAGAAGCCCCCGAAGGAAAAATTGCCTTGTAAATGTATATTGTAATTTCATTGTAAATATGGACCGTTCATTATAAGGTCGTAGATCTAACGATAGAGATTATGTTAGGGTTTTTTTCCCTAGAAGGCAACCTTCTTTTATGAGGGAAATGTATTGTGGCTATGGTTGATGGTGAATATTGTATTATGAGATAGGAGACTGTGAGAGAAAGAAGAGGAAGTTACAACAGGTTTGTTGTAGGTTGTATCCCTTTATATGATGGATAATAATAAAGGAAGGACCTGGCAATTTCTCTAGTGGACGTAACCCACACTGGGTGAACCACGTAAATCTGCGTCTCTATTGTATTGTGTATCTTCTGTGTTTTGTTTCCGCATTTGTTTTATTTTATTGCTCCACAGTCCTGTCTTTCTAAAAGCATCCTCATGTTCCCACGTTGCGTCCTCAGGACTGTACCAGGTCCACTGGACCTTTACAAGCCTTATGGCTCGATTCCAGAGTTTCTTTATTTTCTGGTCCAATATGCGCACATGATGCACTTGCAGGACACCTTCTTGCTCCACCTGAATCACATTCCAATCAATTACATGATTAGCATCAGGTGTATATTTCTGAAGCAATGAAACATGAAACACGTCATGTACATTCATGGATGCAGGTAATGCAAGCATATATGCAACTGGCCCAATCCTTTCTAGGATTTGAAATGGCCCACAAAATCTGGCTGCCAACTTGGCGTAGTTTCCCAGCTTCAGGGAACTTCTATTGGATTTTACTTTCAGAAATACATGATCGCCCACTTTAAATTATTTGTGGGTTTTGTTCTTATCAGCATAACTTTTATGCCTGTCTTGGGAAGCCTTTAAATTATGCTTAATTTTTAGCATTTGTTCTTTCATTTCCTTGAGCAACTCTGGCCCAACTACTACCCTGTCAGCTGGATTATCACAGCTTACTGGAGTATTGAACTTTCTGCCATAAAGTGCTTCAAATGGGCTCATCTTCAATGATGCTTGATACCCATTGTTGTAGGAGAATTCTACCAAATGCAGGTAGTCTTCCCATTTCGATGGTTTGTCCATCACATACATCCTCAATATGTCTTCTATTACTCTGTTCACCCTCTCTGTATATCCATCAGACTTAGGATGATAAGATGTTCTAAAGTTCATCTTCGTTCTGAATCCTTTGAACAACCCCTTCCAGAAATTTGAGGTAAATTTTGGGTCTCTATCAGACACAATTGTCTTAGGGATTTTGTGCAATCGTGCTATTTCCTTCATAAATATGTTGGCAACATCCGTTGCCTTGTGAGTAGTCTTTAATGGAATGAAATGGGTATCTTTCATAAACTTGTCCACCACCACCATAATTGAATCATGTTGCTTTGCTCTTCCGGGAAATCCTGTGATGAATTCCATTGTCACTACCTCCCACTTCCACTCAGGAATGGGTAAGGGTTGTAGAAACCCTATTGGGTGTCTGTGCTCAGCTTTAACCTTCTGGCACTCCATACATCTGGCGATGTATTCAGAAATATCCTCCTTCATACCTGGACAGAAGTAATGTCTCTTGACTGCTTCCACGATTTTCTAATATCTAGGGTGCCTTGCATAAGGCACATTATGCATTTCATGCAAAATCATACATTTCAAGTCCTAGACGTTAGGTACATAAATTCTGTTTTTATACAGAAGTGTTCCATCTGTTTCCAATTTATAATTTTCCACTCTCTGTGGCATATCACCTTGTTGTAGCTTTGCTACCAGCTCCATGTACTGCAAATCTGCATTTGTAGCTTCCAAAATTCTTCCATTTATATAAATTTGGTACATGTTAATGGTTGTAGCATGTAATTTGTGTAATATCCTGTTGAGTGCATCAACCACTTTATTCTCCTTCCCTTTGATATGCTTGATATCAAAATCGTACTCACACAAAAACTCTAGCCACCTACTTTGCCTAGTAGTCAAGGTTGGCTGATCAAACAAATACTTCAGACCATTATGGTATGTTCTCAGTTCGAACCTCCTTCCCATGAGGTAATTCTTCCACTTCTTTAGAGCGTGTACTATGGCTGCCAACTCCAAATCATGAGTGGCATAGTTCCTTTCATGCTCTTTCAACTTTTTGGGTTCATAAAAAATTATGAATCCATTATGACTGAGGACTCCTCCCAGTCCTTATTTGCACGCATCAGTTCATACCACGAAATCTTCATTTGGATTTGCAATCCTCAATATTGGATCACTGGTTAACAGTTGCTTCAATTGCTGAAATCTTTTCTCATAATCCTCTGTCCACTGAAACGTATTTTCCTTCCTTTGCAAGGAAGTGATAGGGTGAGCTATCCTTGAGAACCCTGCGATAAAACTTATGTAATAACCAGCTAATCCCATGAAGGATCTAACTTTTGTCACATTCTTTGGCGCTAACCATCCTCTAATGCCTCAATCTTCTTAGGATCTACAACTATCCCATCCTTCGAGATAATATGTCCCAAGTAATGGATTTGCTTCTGATAAAACGAGCACTTGCTCAACTTGGCATACAGTTGGTGTTCTCTTAGCACCTGCAACACCATCCTCAGATGCTACTCATGCTCTTCCTCTGACTTGGAATACACCAGAATGTCATCCAGGAAGACTATGACAAACTTGTCTAGATAGTCCTTGAATACACCATTCATCAGACACATAAAAACAATGGGTGCATTCGACAACCCAAACGGAACCACTATGAACCCGTAATGACCATACATTTTTCTAAAGGCGGTCTTGCTGATGTCTTCATCCTTTATCCTTACCTAGTGATATCCCAACCTGAGATCTACTTTCAAAAATATCTTCGCATCCTTCAACTGATCGAAGAAGTCATCAATCCTCGGCAAAGGATACCTGTTCTTTACAGTCACTTTGTTCAATTGTTTGAAGTCGGTACACAACCTCAGTGTTCCATCCTTCTTCTTCACGAACAGGACCGAGGATCCCCAAAGTGACACACTTGGTCATATGTACCCCTTCTTCAGAAGATCTTCAAGTTGCAATTGCAACTCTTTTAGCTTTAGCGTACTCATTTTGTAAGGAGCTTTCGACACTGGAGCTACTCCAGGCATCAAGTTTATAGAGAAATCAATATCTCTCTTCGGGGGTAATCCAGGTACCTCTTGAAATGCATCTTCAAACTCCTTTAGCACCACATGATCTCTAATACTTGACACCTTATCCTTAGGTGTTTCCTCCACATGAACTTCAAATAATTGGCAGCCTTTTCTATAGCACTTCTTCAACTGCATTGTTGAGATTTCTCTGATAGCAACAGCTCTGGGAATTCCTTGGACTATTTTTCGATTCCCTTCCTCATCCAGGAAAGTGAATGCCTTGTTACAACATTCCAATATGGAATGGTGCTGGTCCAACCAGTCCATCCTAATTAGAAATTAATAATAACCTAAAGGCATAATATTCAATTCATCCTTTGTGCTCAGTCCCTTCATATCCACTGGATAAGACTTAACTAACGCAGTGAATTTTATCTTGGCTCATGTAGCCAGCTGCATTAACCAAGACTTTTCATGTTTGTTTCTCGACAAATGAAAACCTTCCACCACTCTAGGATATACATAACTATGGCTAGCCCCTAAATCAATTAAAATAGTAAATGGTTGGTTGTTAATCATACCTTATACTTCAATCATGTGCGATTGAAATTCATCTTGCTTGTTTTCCAGGGCTGCATAGATCCTTGGCATTCTACTGCCCATGCCCTCCATTGTTTCAGCTTGCTGAACATTATGGACAGTTCTCACTTTGCCATTTTTTGTGGGGACAATCTCTGTACTTATGGTTTCCCTGACAGCCCCAACACTGAAAGGGCGTCTGTCTTGGGCTTTGTTCCCCTACTTCAGTCATTCTTATCTCTCTAAATGATGGCTGTCCTTGAGGACTGTTTATGAAAAAGGGAGGCTTGTTTTCCTTCTTCCTCTGTTATTTCTTGAACTTCCTCTGGTCATCCCAAGCCTTCCGAAAGGTAGGCTTTTCTCTTTGCTGCTCGTATAAGCATTTCACTCTTCTTATGATTTCTTCCATGGTCTTAGGGTCATCATATTGGATCTTCTCACCGATGGAAGGTGGCAGTCCACTCAGATACCTTTGAATCTTGACATTTTCTTCTTTGATGAACGAAACATACTTCAACAATTCCAAAAACCTACGTTCATACTCATCAATGGTCATGCTGCCTAACTTGAGTTCAAAGAACTCTTTCATATTTCTGTCATAATATCTCTTAGTCAAATACATCTTCTCGAAATACCTCTTGAATTCTTTCCAAGTGATATCTTTCTCTCTAATGTGTTGCACCTGCACAAGTGGATCCCACCACATGGATGTTTTTCCTTTTAGTTGATACATCACAATTCTTCCTTCCGCATGAGAGGAATAATTCTGTAGTTGGAAGTATTTCCTCATACCAAGAAACCATGTTTTGACATCTTCCTCCTTCTGATGTTCTCCATCAAATGTAGGAGGCTTAATCTTGTTCATCTCTCCCTTCAATTCATCCACTCTAGATCTCTTGTGCTTTCTGGTAGGATATGGGCTTGAACTACTGTGTGTCTACCCACACTCCTTGAACTTCTTCCCTTAGAAGTCTGGTGACTCCTTGTTCTGCTCGAGTCACTCTCCTTATCCAACTTCTTTTCTATTCTCTCAAAACTCTTTAGCAACTTTATGTTGAATTCTCCTTGTTTTTCCTGAGCTTTTCTGAGTTTTTTTCTATCTACTCAGTGGGTTTGGGCATCCTTTTGAAATCCTTAAATGATATTCCTCATGTTTCCTTCCTTATCTATCTCTTCCATGGCCATTGGAGTTCGATCTTTAAACTCCCAAATGAACATCCATCCCTTTAGCTTCATTCTTGGAACTGGAAGCATTATGTGCTTTCCCCATTTATTTTCCCTTTGTGGCAACTCTAAATAGTTCTGGCACTCGTTACACTTCTTCAAACACAACGTGCAGACAACCGGAATTTTTCAGATCATTATTCCTTAACAAATCCCACAACATTCATAAACAATTTGATTCAAGAAAACGTTCAGTTTCCATGAATTTTCCGAGTTCTACTCGGCTCTGTAGTGCACTCAGGCCTTAGCTCCTTTCTCTCAGTTTTTCCACCCCACACGACCATGGTCATGGCCAAGCGCTAGTTCTCAAGGTTCTCTAATTGGGACTTCGGGGTTTTGGGGTTTCGGGATTTCAGTCCTGGAGGCTCTCACACTCACTTCCCTCTCCAACTCCCGACTTCCGAACTTCTGACCTTTCTAGCAACTGGCCCCACAACAGAGCTGTCACCAACCTAGGTAGTGACACATGGTGTACTTAATAAGGCCCACGTTACCTCAGGTGATGCCATTTGGCCCCACTACGTCTACTTTTCCTTTGGGGCCCACTGGCACGTGGAACACATCCCTCGGGTCCACATCCATCCAAGTGACGTCAACTTGACCCACTACTTCTTCTCTTTGGGATTTTGTGATTTCAGGCTTCGGGAGTTTGTGCATCAACACATCCCACTTCTCCTGACAGCCGAACTCCCAAAATTACTCCCTGCTCTTCTTCTCGATCCAACGGTCGAGATCTTTTCCCCAGATCTATTGTGTATATCTTCTTGGGACTTCGGAGATTCGAGTTTCGATGGTTTGTGTCTCAGCACACCCTGCTTTTACCGACAACCGAACTCCCGAAAGGCTTCTGGGATATCCTCCCTGCACCTTCTCTGGATCTAATGGTCGTAAAGGTTTTTCCCTTCTTCTGAATAGATCCTACGGCTCCAACACCCCAAGTGTTGAGTTCCCTTTCTCTCTGTGGTCAAATACCACATTGATTGCGGTTTTATTCAACCGCTACTTCTCCTAAGCTTCGTACACAACCAAGTAACCCGATGGCACTCATCAACATTCTAAGGTTCGAAATTATTCCTCTAGACACAATTTCCTCTCGAAACCTTAGGTCCAAAGACCACTTATCCGGCCCATCTAGGCTCAGCGTTGAAACTTGGGGCTCTGATACCATATTGTAATGTCCCCAGCCATCAACCCACTTGTCGGGCAACGCTACTACGCAGAAACATTCTCACTTGTGTAGTATACATTTAAATGGAGTTAATGGCTTAACAGAGTAAACATATAATTACTGCTAACATACAGAATTAATGGAATCAACAGTAAATATCATCGCAACAAAATACATGATAATATGGTAATCATCACAGACATGCATTTTAATTGAAATTAAACACATGCATATAATTATATTTGAAACTGTAGTAACTCCACCAACCATGTGTATACCTTCCACGAACCTCCTAGCCATAGACCACGCTGCTCATCACACTCAGCAGTGGGTCACCCCCGAGCTGGGACTAAGCTCCACCCAAGGCAAGGGAATCCTAGACTAGGCTAAAGAAGTGGGTTGTCAGGCCCGTGGGATATTGAAGGGGTGGGTTGTTAGGCCCATGATCAATTTCTCTCTAGGTGAGAGAATTGTTGGGAATTTATTTCTCGAAGGTGCCAAACTGCATCTACAGGGCTCTGAGACTTCATGTCCGGCATGTTACTTAAGAGCCGAAAAGGAAGTGGGGAAGAAAAAGGAGTGTTGAGCAGATAAGGGGCACACTTCCTGGGGTGGGACAGGCATATGGGGAATGAGGGACTATAGGATTTTAGTTCAAGTTGGCACCTGTGACGAAGTTTTTCCTATTGTCTGAGATACATCATCCTGGTTAGGAATCCCTTTACCCAGGTGGAGTTTAGTCCCAGCTCGGGGGTGACCCACTGTTGAGAGTGATGAGGAGCATGGTCTAAGGCTGGGAGGTTCGTGGAAGGTCTGCACGCAGTTGATGATATTTTTACTAAGATAAGTGTCAATTGTGTGTTAAATTACATGTTGCATTATTATGTATGCATTTATTTTTATGGGTTATTCTTGTGTGTGCTGCATGTGTATTTTTATTATTATTTTGTATGAATTTGTGCATTTGCAGAATGTATTTTTCTGTTTTAAGTTTTATATATATAAAGTTCCGCAAGAGTTTCTATGTGCATATGCTTTAATTTTGTATACAGTTCAAAATTTTTATGTGGCATAGCCTAGTTGGATGCTGGGGATGTTACAATGAACATGGAAAGAAAGTCAGTTTCATACATAATATAAGGCCTAGATGATGTAATATACAACAAACTACCTACTAAAATTTTGTACAAAGTAGAATCCATTGTAGGGCCTTCATCTTGCTTGCTCAATTTTGTGCCTAAGGGTATAGGAGTTTCTGTTGGATTACAGTCTTCCATGCATAATCTTTTGATGATGTATGTTGCATACTTTTGCTGACTGAAAAAAATCCCTTTGGTTGATTGGTCAAACTCAATCCCCAAAATATATTTCATTATGCCAATATCTATCATCTCAAACTCGGATTGCATGGCATGTTTAAAACTGGTTAACTCAAGATTTCTAGTATATATCATGTCATCAACATAAAGATAGACAATCTTACCTTGTTGATCTTCTTTGGTCTATAGAGTTGGTTCATTTTGGCTTCTTTTGAAACCACTCTTGATCAGGTAAGTATCAATTTTGTTGTACCAAGCTCTTGGATCTTTCTTTAATCCATACAAGGCCTTCTTCAGCCGATACACTTTGGTCGGATGCTCTTTGAATTTAAATCCAATTGATTGATCCACATAGAACTCTTCTTCTAAGACACCATTCAAGAAGGATGAATTGACATCCATCTGGTATACTTTCCATTTTTGTTGAGTTGTTATACTAAGAGATTCCTTACAGTGTCCAACCTTGCTATTGGAGCAAAATTTTCACCATAATCAATGCCTGGTTGTTGTGAGAATCCTTTGGCAACAAGTCTTTCTTTGTGTTTTTCAATCTGCCCCTTTTCATTGAGTTTTTTTCTTGTACACCCACTTGACACCAGTACTTGTCTTATGCCTGGGAAAGACAATAAGATCCCATCTCTTGTTCTTCTCAATAGAGTCAATTTCTTGGTTCATGGCTTGAACCCAATGTGGCTCTTTAGCTTCCTCTTTAAAAGATGTAGGTTGACATGACATTAATGCAAAATGATTATGATGATTAATATCATCCAACTGCTGATGGATTTATCTCAAGCTTCGAGTTCATTGATTTTGGATTTCAGAGGATGAATTTCTTCTTGAAGAAGAGTTGTCTTGAGAATTTTTAGGTTGTCCTTGTACCTACAATCTTGGAAGGACAAGTTGATGTGTTTGTTGTCCTAAATTTTTTCTGTGTTCAAGAAGTGGAAACAAAGGATTTTGACTTTCCATAGGGTGAGTTTCAGACTCATTCCAGAACTGATTTTCAAGAAATTTGACATCTCTGCTGAGAATGAGTTTCTTAGAAATAAGATTGTAGAGTCTGTAGGATTTGGATGTCTCACTGTAGCAAAAAAAAATGCATTTCTCACTTCGATCATCAATTTTCTTTCTCAATTTGAAAGGTATGTGAGCAAATGCAATGCATCCAAAGGTCCTAAGATGAGAAACATTCAGTTTTTTCCCACTCCATGCTTCTTGAGGGACCTTCATCTCAACACTAGTGGTTGGGGATCTAATCAAGAGATAAACTGAGCATGCTAAAGCTTTAGCCCAAAATAAATTGGACAAACATTTCTCTCTGAGAAGGCTCCTTGCCATGTTCATTATAGTTTGATTTTTTCTCTTAGCCACTCCATTTTTCTGTGGAGTATACCTGGTTGTGGTTTGAATGATTATGCCTTAGGATTTGTATAAATTTGCAAATTCTTTTGAATAGTATTTTCCTCCTCCATCTGACCTGAGAGCCTTCAGATATTTCCCACTCTGTTTTTCAGCTTCATCCTTGAACTCTTTGAACTTTGCAAAGGTTTCAGACTTGTGTATGAGGAAATAGATCCATATTTTCCTTCTAAGACCATCAATAAACATTAAAAAATAAAAAAATACCACCTATTGGCTTTGTTTGCATTGGTCAACATAGGTCAGTGTGAACCAGCTCTAAGTGTTGTTTGGCTTGAGTAGAGAACTATGGAAAGCTAGTTCTCTTGTGTTTTCCAAGAATACAAGACTCACATGGGGGATTTTTCTCTTTGAAGATAGGTAGACCTTTAACCATGGATTTCTTCTGCAGGAGACTCAAACTCTAATTAAGGGGTATATGTACAAATATTTCATTCCATATCATAGTTTCATTGGGGGTGGATGCACTTTGTGCATAAGATTGGGTCAAATTTGCAGTTCTAAGGGACACATTCTATTCCTAGTCATGTGGATTTTAGAAATCAATTTCCTGTTGGGAGGTTTGTCATATATCCTACATGATGTTCCTTCAAAACGTTCCTTATATCCATTTTAAACTAGTTATCCTACACTTAACATATTATTTTTCAGATATGAAACGTGATAGACATCGTTTATGTCTTTCTTTACATCTTGTTTAGTGAAGATAGGTACAGTTCCTTTGCCTAGAAATTTGACTAAAGAGTCATCTCCAAGTCTAATATCAGATGAAATAGAAGAATCAATGCATGAAAGTAAATATTTGTTACCTTTCATGTGATTGTTGCATCCACTGTCCAATAACCAAAGGTCCTTGTGTTGTTCTTCATTTTCGTGACATGAAAGAAACATCCCATCTGAGGTGTCTCCTTCATGATTTGTGACATGGGCTCTACCTGAGTGTTGATCTGCTTGCTTCTTCCTACATTCAGATTCATAGTGCCCAACCTTTTTGCAGTAATAGCATTGTATGCTTGCTTTGTCATTGGATCTCTTCCCTCTGCCTCTTTGAGGATGGAAATTCCAATTCTGATTTTGATGTGTGTGACCTTCACTTGAGTGATGGTTTCTTGTACTTATCCCTCTTCCTCTATGACCTCTGCCTCTTCCTCTTCCTCTTCCTCTGTTGAAAGATAATTGATTCTTGAAGGCATTAGATATTGACTCATTTTCTAGATGCAATCTGGTCTCATGTGACAACAGAGAACCCATTAGTTCATCCGTTGAAAAAATTGATAGATCTTTGGATTCAAGGATGGTTGTAACAACCATTTCAAATTTCTTTGAAAGACTTATGAGGAATTTCTCAATGATAGTCTGATCAGGGATGGCTTCACCAATCAACTTGATCTGATTTACAATTCCCATGACTCTTGCCATAAATTGATCAATATTTTCAGACTCCGTCATTTTTAAAATCTCAAAATGTGTCGTCAAGGTCTGCAGCTTGACTGTTTTGACCTTGTCATTTCCATGGTAGGTTGTGCTTAGGATGTCCTAGTCCTGTTTTGAGGTAACAACACCTGTGATTTTTTAGAAAATCAAGTCATCCACTGATTTTTGAATCCATAACTTGCCTTTATTCTCTTGTTTCCTCTATTCTTTCTGAGCGGTTCTCTCTGCATTGGTCATGGAAGCTAGATCTGTTGGATCTGGTTCCACTTATCCATGATCCATTAAATCCCAACACTCTTGTACTTGTAAGAAGGATCTCATTCTAAGATACCAAAATTCATAGTTCTTCCCAAGAAGAATCGACCCTTGTGTTGGCCCTAAATGGTTAGAGGTGGCCATTTTTGTAAAAAAAATCAGAACAGACAATAGGGGAAAAAAATTACCGCTGATACCACTTAATGCAAGCTAATAGGTATTGTTTTTGGTTCTTGCGTGTAAAAAACCAAGTCCTTGAAATCCTCAGCGTGACTTCGGGCCAAAAAAATGCGAGCCATACCACTTCTTTAGCTCCGATATGGTTGGATCTAACTATCTGAGCACAAGATCTACAAAGTCAAAAATCCAAGCACTATTATTTATCAACTCTAGCCCCTCTTAATGGTCAAAATGAGCTATCTGAGTTTACTCGAGAGCTAAATCATTTTTATTTTTAACGAAGAAAAAGAAATTAATGTTAGATCCTCATATGACCAAGGGATGAGAACCAGGTGCTCCAGGGCTTCGAGGGTTTTGAAACCTCAGATCCTCCGAATTGGTGAACTGGCAAAGTCCCGAACAAGAGAAAAAATCAACGTTTCTCGTTGATCTGAGATCAAAAGGCCACAGTTACTTCGACACTCTAGGCTTTGGAGCCTTCCACCGCTCTTAATCACAATACCCGTGAGGTGTCGAAGGAGCGAACCTTCCGAAGATGAAAAAATTTGACGTCTCTTAGACCTCGCCAAACCAACGGTCAAGATCTGTTGGAAGATTGGTTGTTGTCATTGATCTCAACCCTAGTCATGGGTTTTGGACCGCAAGATTGATGAAAGTATTTGGACATGAAGGAAAATGCACATGCAGATACAACACTTATGGAAGGATATTATACATCATGTTGTTTCCGGTGGTATGTGGCACGTCACATGGATCCTCATGGTTGAGGAGAAATTAATTTTTGAAGATGACAAAGTGAATTGAAGAAGGAAGTACATGTAGGCCCTGAAGATAATTAAAGAAAATAATTACAAAATAAAAAAGTGTCAGATCGGCCCTAATGTTAAAAGGAAGTGACATAAATGGTATAAATAAAAAATATTATACATTCATTTGATACAAGTTGAATTTCAAAGGAAATAAGAAGAAAAGAGGGCTGGATTTCAAGGGAGGATGAAGTCTTTTGGTGATGTGTTCTAAGGTATGTTATTTTCAGGTCATCTTACCATTTTTGCTATAACCATTTTTCTAGAATGATTCATATGGTGAAATCGCTATGGTATTGAGAAGACATATCAAGGTACCTCTGGTAAAAATTTCAGCTCTTGATTCACTATAATTATGGAGATACACTCTGTGGAAGATAGGGTTTGTGACCAGTCCTG
>SNQJ01S0143534.1:17771-42213 GCA_010110895.2 Picea sitchensis
CCTCCTTTGATTGATGATCAAGGAGAGCATGTTCAGATTCCTTCTATAGATGATTTTTCCCCATAATATCTTACAGAACTGCATGAAGACACCATCCTTGATAGGAGAATGCGAACTTCAAAACGAGGAAATGTGGAGTATCTTCGAGTTGGTCTTAAAGGTACAAATCCAAGCAAAGCCAAGTGTATTGAGGTTGGAAAGGTGAGGGATATATACCCTCATCTTCAGATAGACTGAAAATAGTCTTTTGGAGGTCCAAAAGCTTTTCAATGGGGAGGTGTGATCCAGGGGATCAAATTTTGCTCAAAAATTCAAAGTGCTTGAAATCACTTCAAATCAAATGAGAGCGTAGACCTCATCGTTACGAACCCAATGCAACTCGTTTGGGTTCAAACGGATGTCGGGAGCGAGAGATATCACGTTCTGTTCAAAATGACAAACAGGCAAAAAAAGGGGGTGCTAATTGTATAGTCCGTACAGTTCATACGGACATTGATGTGGAAGGTCGTATGACACGTGGTAGGCTGTACGACATGTGGCAGGCAGTTATTTGGATAGTTGGAATGTGACATGGCATATTTGCAGCGAATGGGATGACGATGCATGGCCCAGTCAATGGCCACCACGTGTCATATATACATTGGTTTAAAATTATGTTGTTGGCCGGAGTTGACCCCGCGACCTCCGGGCAGGGGGGAGAGACTTGGGAAGAGCCACCAACCGGTGCGCCACTGGTTGTTCCTTGTTATATAAGTGGAAAAATATTTATATATGTTTGCATATGTGTATAGTTGGGGCATGACCGGGCTGGGGCTTAGCCTCAGCCCTTGGTCGCACATTGTGTTAGCATATGACCCAATGCTATACCATTCGGTGCGTGTGCACGGTTGTGTTTTGTTTTGGTTCCAATGGTTATACAAATGAACTACCATTTGTACTTTGACCATTGGCTTGTGGAACGGGAGCCTATGTTTATACTTGCACGTGGTCACATGGGTCATACGACCTTGCCTTTGATGGTTAGGGGCTAGGTGCGTCCATAACTTTCCTATAGTTTGCATGGCTCACGCGGTTGCGTCCGGTGCTAAGTTTTTACACTTAAATATGCATGTGGTCTATGTTGAGCCAACAAGGGTGCATTTTGTAGATGCATAGACAACAAGTTTGAAGGGGAGACTTCCAGGAAGCCTATCTTCTTCAATTTTTGGCCAAACGAGGTGTCGAAAAAGCCCAGCTAGGGGTTTTTCGACATTCTAAAGCCATTGGAGCAGTCTATTTGGAATTTTGAGCATTGTAAATAACATTTTTGAGACCTTTGAGAAAATAATACAAATGATCCATTGGAAGCTAGACTAGGAGATGTAGCCCAAGAGAGGAGTGAACTCCTTTATCATTTGTTGTGTCATGTGTTTTCAATTCACTATTTTTGTTGTTGTTTATATGCATATTGAATGAGTAAATTCTATTAAAATTGTGTTGCAAAGTTGATCCATTTGCATTTTAACACATAAAATTTAACTTGCAAATATTTTCAAGAATACAAGTCTTCTTCATTTTTAGATCGCTGCTACTGTATAGAAGTTTGGTTTAATGAATAAAACCAAGAACTTAAAACCAACATGTAATGGTTTAACTTCAAAAGGCAATATCTCTTTCAAAACTGAGAGCTCCTCTTCTATCCACACTGCTTCCAGAAATAATGAGTTTTGTGTGTTGAAGGACATCCTCGTCGCTTTGCAGAAAAGATCAAGTACCTCCTTAAAAACTTTCCATTATGTAATAGTTTTGTTCCAAAATAATAAAACATCGTCGAAAAATAGTAAGTGTGTTATTCTAATACCTTTTGCGACTAAAACACCTTCAATTTTGTTTTCTGCAACCAACTTTTGTATGGATCTACTCAATCCCTCTACAATAAGTAGGAAAAGTAATGGGGATAACGTGCATCATTGTCTCAATCCTCATGAACTTTTAAAAAAACTGGAAGGGATACCATTAATTAAGACAACAAAATTTGCAGTAGATACACACCCAATAATCCAATCTGTTGTCTCTAGACTCAGTCCAACCTGAAGTAGGACTAACCTTAAGAAACCCCAGTCCACCCTGTCATATGCCTTCATCATATCTAGTTTAAGAACCAAAGATTTTTTATTTTTTACCTTTATACTATGTAAGGCTTCATGTCCCACTCCAATGGCATCTGTTATTTGTCTACCCTCCAAAAATCCAAATTGTTCCTTTGAAATACCTGTTGAAAGTGAGTCTTTAATTATGGTTGCAATAATCTTTGTGATAATCTTATACACCAAATTACAGAGTGAAATTGGTCTAAACCCCTCAAAATTTTTTGACTCATCTCTTTTAGGAATAAGGGCTAGAAAGGTTTCATTTAGAGCTCCTGAAACCCTACCTTTCCTTCTAGACTCTTCAACAGCCTCCAAAAGTTCATTGCCCAATAGATCAAAGAAAGATAGGAAGAATTTTACAATCCAACCATCCGGCCTAGGGCTTTTTGATGCAGCAAAGCCTTTAAGAGTTGACAGTATTTCAAGTAAAGTAACAGGATCAACAATTCTAAGACCCTCTTCCTCAGAGAAAATCCTAGGATAAGCACTAATGACTGCCATTTGATTGGAGATAGTGATATTTTCCTAAGACTTAAATATATTATGAAAATACCCAATGGATTCATTTTGTAGGCCCTGTTGACTAGAAACAATTGATCCATCCTCCTTAGTAATATCCCAGATAACATTGGCCTATTTTCTAGAGTTTGCATATGCATAGAAAAACTTAGTATTCATGTCTCCTAATGCAAGCCAATTTATCCTAATCTTTTATCTCCGGGTTTCCTCCTCTCGAGTTAAGAGGAAAAAATTTATCTTTTCTTTTTCTAATACCAATAATTTATCATCCTCCTTCTCAATCTCCCCTGGGAAGTCAAAATAAAGAGTGTCTAAATCAAATTCTAGTTGTAGAAATTCCTCATTTGCCAAGAGTTTTTTCCCCTTTCCCACTTAATAATCATTGAATTAAGCAGTTTGAGTTTTTGAACAAGTGAGTCCATAGGATTTAAAAACTTTGTCTCCAAGAGGTCGTTCCAATTCAATCTCACTAAGTTTATAAAATCTGGTTCCTCCAACCAAACAGGATTAAATTTAAAAGGATAGCAATGCTTTTCCTTATCATGTTCTAAATGTAGAATCATTGGCATGTGATCGGAAATCTTAAAATTACTCACCCAATATCTATATCTGAGTCCTGACGGGGCTAACTCCTCATTTATCAAAGATCAATCCAATCTCTTAGCAATGTAATCCGGTCCCCCCCTTCCATTTCTCTAGGTAGGGAGAAGTTTTACTGGCTCAACATCAACTAAACCCTCATCTTGTATCAATTTACTGAAGTAGGATTGCATTGGATCAGTTCTAGAATGGGGACCTCACACTTCTCTATTAGAAATGGTAAAATTTAAATTGCCTCCCAAAATTAGGTTTTGATATTTGAGCATCCCATCCCTCTTAATCCTATCCCAGAAAACCTGTCTGTCTCCATATGGGCCAAAACAATTAACCAGGTTCAGTCTTATGTTTAAATCCTTTACCAAACTATCCAAAAGTATCTATGCAGGAGTCAGAAAAGAAGAGAAGTCATCTCTTCTCATATTCCATGCAGATAATAGCCCGCTTGATAAACCTAAGGAATCCACCCCACATAAATTCCACGTAGGAAGGATTTTAGTAAACATCTCCCTCGCTTTGTGTTCATTGACCATAGTTTCTTGTATAAACAATATGTTTGGTTTTACCAGTGCTAAAAACCTTTTGAGGCATAAAAAATTTGGAGCACCCCCGACTCCTCTAACATTTAAGGTTACAACAATCATTTTTTAACCCTTTCCAGGGCTTTCTGATCTCTAAGTGCCCTTAGACCATCTATAACTAGAGTGCCTAAAAAAGAATTTGTCTCCCTCTCTTTTCCTAGCTTCCTAGCCCTTCTCATTTTGAGCAGAGAAAAATTTGTTTCCAGTCCTCCAAACACAGCCCCTTTCAAATCCGTTGAAACTCCCACCAAACTACTCATTGAGTCCCTTTTCAATTTCTCATCCAAAGGGACCTTTATCGAAGACGAAGGAATAGGTTCTCCTCCCGAGCATATTGGAAGAGGACATCGATTAAGTACATCATTATACGAGGGAATAAAGTTTTCTAAGGATTCATCAATCTCCCTGAGCACAGACGGGTATGTCTGAGTGTAGTCGCCCAACGAATATAAAAATTCCTCTGAAACCCCAATGGATTTTGGTTCCAGAGAATTATAAAATGTTGGCTCAATTGATTGAAATAGAGGTCCTTTGGGCTTTAAGAGAACCCTCTCCTTCAAAACCTCACTGGTCTTAGTCACAGGCTTCTGAGTAGAATATGGAAAATAGGTCTCCATCTCTGCCAAAATACAACCGTTGGGCTCCCTAACCAAGGACTTAGCTCCATCATCCAAGCCTCCAAATCCCCCCGATACAGTCTGTATATGTCTGCAAAATGGGTTAAAAGAGTCCTCTTCTACCATAGAGTTTATAGTTTCTAGATCAAAGGCTGAAACAACCTCCACTGATCGGGTAGTTGTAACACTAGTTTTATCAAAACCCCCCTCTGCCTGAACCACTCCAGCCAAGGACACAGGAAAGAAATGTTGAGGAGATAAAACATCAACCCCCCCTCCTGAAGGAGTATCTCCAAACTCCCCTCCCAAATCCATTCCAGCCAAGACCCTTCCCGAGCACATCGAGGAAG
The DNA here is from genome assembly GCA_010110895.2 of Picea sitchensis. Lineage (NCBI taxonomy): Eukaryota > Viridiplantae > Streptophyta > Pinopsida > Pinales > Pinaceae > Picea > Picea sitchensis. The sequence goes on from SNQJ01S0143534.1 coordinate 22,565, forward strand.
AGCCTTCTTCCAAGAAGGCTCCTGAATCCATCTTAAGTTTTCCCTCCCCAAAAGGCTCCCCGGAACCCACAGTAGAAACAGTCTCTAAGGGCACACTAGGAACATTCACAGAAGTGGAGGTATCCAACCTGACATCCCGCAACCAAAATAAATCACTAGTAGACATAGAGGAAAAAAGGCCAGGGCACAAAGTTTTTAACTTACCATGGAAAGAGTTGTTATCCAATTCCAAAGGGAGCAAGGATGTTGCAATGCCGACAAGGTCATTAGATGAAGAAGTTCTCTGCATCTCTAGATCCAAGTTAGTCTCTAAATCAGAACAATAGGAAGGAAGAATCTTCCGAACCCCAGAACAAGAATGTTTTAAATGTCACGTTGCCTTATAGGTCGTGCATATAAATGGAACCCCAAGGTAATCCAACTGTTGTTGGTACACACGACTGCTCCATTCAATTTCCAGATCTATAGGTAAGCCTCGATGCAGGTCGAATTCAATCAATAAATGGCCCACCCATCTATCCTAACCTACTAAAAACTGTAGATCCACAAACAAAAATTTACCAAGGGTGTCATCAATCACTTTGAATGCCTCTAGGTTCCAGAATGCAAGTAGACAACCAGGAAGAAGGACCCATAAATGGAAAAATAAAAAATGATCCTTCTCAGGATTAAAATAATGAGTCCAGTGCTTCAACATGAGACTCCCATTATGATAAACCCAAACGCTGTCCATAATTTCCACAGCTTCCTCCGAAGACTTAAAGGTGAAGAAAAACCATCCTTTTACCAGTATATAAACCTTAGGAGTGTATCCCAACATTGGACACCAATAGTCTTCAACCCACCTGTGAATTTCCTTCATCGACATAGACGAGTAGCTAAACCGACCCACCAATGCATGCATGGATAGGGAGGTGACTTCCCTCAGCCCAATATCACAAGCAAGAGTCATATTAGCCTTATGTTGCTTAACCCTCCATTCCTTTAATCCTCTAGGATACTTTTCCTCCCCCACAGCCTTGTGTAATCCTATCCAAATAGAACCACCCCTCTCCATGAAAATACCTTGTTTTCTCAACTCACTGCCCTTTCCTGCTGAAGAAACGTTCGGTCCTCTCTAAAAAACAACCTCACTGCATAACCCTCCCACCACAGTCCATAGAGAGAAGGATACAGAATGTTGAACTGCAAGAAACTTGGCACGTGTAACCCATACTCTAGCCACTTCCAGTGTAAATTATAGGTCGTTGATGATCCCGATTGACCTCATTTCCAAAGAATGTCCATCCAAATCGACACCTGTTCCAACATACGTATGTGTATTAATATTTGTCTTTAGTGAAATTATGCTAGGATCGGACATAATTGAATTATGTTTATACAATCTCAAATCATCCCTATACGCCTCGTCATGTTTGAGGAGACTCACCTGGCTCCACCAATCATCGTAGTCCAGATCAAGACTAGAGTCCAGCTCTACTGCTGACATTGGTAGCTAGTACCAACCCCATCAGTATCCAACCAAGAGGTCAACCCTAAAATAAACCCCTCCCCTCCTGACATCTATCTGTGTCCTCCAGGATACAAAACGACGTCCCTCCCAAGGCCATCAGGGTCCCATCAGCTCGATTGTGTCAGTCCTCGACAACGATGGCCTAATAAACTAACCCAATTCCCTCTAATGTTTCTCCTCGACCCTCATCTCTGGCGTAGAGGTACATTCTACTAATGAACTACTATATTTATAGATTTGAATGGTTAAGTTTGTTTTATCCAAATACCCTAAGGGTTTTTTAACATGCTAAATCAATTTATACATTCAAAAATACAATATAAACAAAAACAAAATTAAGATTTCACTTCCTAAAAAAATAACAAAAAGTAAAATGTAAAAACCAAGCCACTTTTTAAAGTAAAGCAAATCATTATAAAAAGAGGGAGTGGTGTTAGAAAAACAGGACCGCAGAGCGATAAAATAAAACAAATGCAGAAACAAAACACAGAAGACACACAATACAAGAGAGACACAGATTTACGTGGTTCACCTAGTGTGGGCTACATCCACTAGAGAAATTTCCAAGTCCTTTCTTTATTATTATCCAGCAAATGAAGGGATACAACCTACAACAAAACCCGTTGTAACTTCCTCTTCATTCTCTCACAGTCTCCTCTCTTAGAATACAATACTTGCCACACTCCATAGCCACAATACATTTCCCTCATAAAAGAGGGTTGCCTTCTAGGGAAAAAACCCCTAACATAATCTCTACCATTACATCTACGACCTTATAATGAACAGTCCAGATTTACAATGAAATTACAATATACTTTTACAAGGCGATTTTTTCTTCGGGGGCTTCGCCCTCGAACCCCCGCTAGGGGCCCGCTTGCCCCCAACTGGGGGAATAGGCCCCCCAAACCCTGTAGAGGGGGTACCCCTCTCTGCACTCCCCTGCGTGGAAGAGTGTACATACTTATGGGGTGTAAATACTTCATGGGGTATAAACACGGCCGAAAGCAAGGACCTCTGAATCAGGAAGATAATTACGCTCCACAACCAACAATCTCCCACTTGGATACTGATCTCAACAACTCCACCGCTACTATATATGTTGGACTCTGAACCTTCTTGGACCTGGCAATTTTCTCATTTTCATCTTCATTCTTGAAGACCAACTGAAACTGAGCAGGAACTCAGTTTCTCCCTAGTTACTCCTTTTGTTAACATGTCTGTAGGATTTGGGCTAGTGTGTATCTTTTCTAGCTTCAATTGTCCATCTTCCAAGGAAGATCGTATGAAGTGGTACCTCAACTGTATATGCTTAGTCTTCGAATGGAAGGCTGAGTTCTTTGCAAGGTGAATTGCACTCTCACTACCACCGGTACAACTTGTTTTCCTACACCTTCTTTCCCAATTCCTCCATAAACCTTTGGCACCAAATCATCTCTTTACTAACCTCTGTGGCAGCAACATACTCCGCCTCTATTGTTAGCAGAAATTGCAACAACCTTATCTTGATTTGAAATCCAACTTCTTGTTATTCCACTATAGTAAAAACATACCACATAGTACTCCTCCTGCTATTGTCTTTATCACACCATATCTGAATCAACATATCCACAGCAGAAAAGTGTACGGTCACCAAACTACACATGCATTGTGTTTAGTAGTACCTCTCAAATGCCTAGGAATCCACTTTACTGCCTACCAATATTCTTTACCTGGATTATTCATATACGCAGCGCTGCAACTCCACTTGCATGTGCAATATCACGGTCTTGTGCAAACCATTGCATACAACAAAGGTACTTAATTGTTGATGATGAATATGGGACCACGGACATGTATTCTATCTCCTCACATTATTCTTGGGACACATTTCCTTGGATGGTGTTGATGGATGGCCAAAGATTGTACTAAGCGGTTTTCTGCGCATTCTAAACCTCTTCAACTCCTTCTCTATGTACTCAACCTGTGATAATGTCAATTTGTGATTTTCTTTGTCTCTTGTTATTCTGTTACAGGTTTTCTTTGCAACACCCAAATCCTTCATCGCCAAAGAATTGGCTAATTTCTTCTGAGCATTTATATCTTGCATATATTAGACCCTGCAACAAGCATGTCATCTACATACAATAGCAAGATAATATAGCTTCCATTTTCTAGCCTTTTAAAATAAACAGAGTGATGGAGAATGACATCTATTATAACCACGTTCTTTCCCTTAATCCTATCAAACTTCAGATACCACTTCCTTGGATCTTTCTTTGGTCCATACAAGCTCTTCTTTCCAACACGCATGCAGTTATCCATTCCTTTGGAAGGCCTCATACCCAGCATTTTGAAATCTCTTCCTCCAAATCCCGTGGAGAAAAGTTGTTTTACATCCCTAACGGGTTCAGATGCAAATCTTATGGCACAAGACTTAAAATAGTTCTTATTGAGTCATTTTAACAAGGGAGAAAATATTTCATCAAAATCTATACCTTTTGTGCAAACCCCTTTACAACAAGTCTAGCGCATGCCTCTTTTTCTCCTCCATCTTCTTCCTTCAATTTGTAAGCCCATTTATCTTGCAATGCTCTTTTTCCAGCGGAGCAGGCGAACCAAGTCCAAAATTAAGTTTATTTACCAAGGGAATCCATTTCCTCTTTCATGCCTTCTCCCACTTCTTTTTGGTGTCTACGCGCATTGCCTCTTCATAACATTATGGTTCACGAGAATCAATCAACAATAAAATATGCTCATGAGGAGAGTGTCGTTCGGTATACTTAACCTGGTAGATCTTCTAACAACACTTGCGGGTGTTTAAGGTACCTATTGCTCACCGCTTTGTTGTACATTTTGATTTTCAGGTTCCTTTTCGTTCCTTTTTAGTAATCTCATCAAACCTTTGTGTATTCTTGTTTTTGTTTTCTGTTTCTTTTCACCCTTGTGTTGATCTTTGTATGACCTTCTCATTGATGCCAACATCTCTACTCCTAATGATTTTGTTATTTTCCATAATCCCATGGCGATAGCCAAAATCATTAACACCATATCAATAAGGTACATTTCTTGGATTTTGCCTCAACTTTGTTCTATTTTCTTTATCAATATGGACAAATGTTTCTAACGAAAGTTTTCAAAAGAATAGTTTACCTTTTTTACATATCCATTCCTCCTAAAGGAATTCTACCATCCAAGAGCTTGAAGTCCTCTGTTTATTAAGAGAGTAAACAGCAATTATCTACAACATCTTCCCGAACTATAAGGGGAAAACCAGCATGCAATCTCATACTCCTTTTGTTCTCCATGTTACTATTAAGTGTTCATCCTTTCGACACACCATTTTCTTGTGGTGTTAGGTAGGACCTGTCTTCTCTCTATGAATCCCATGGTATGAACATTAATCATCAAACTCCTTGCTGCGATTATTCACCTCCATTATCGATCACGAGACACTTCAAACTTTTTTGTCTCATTCTCAACTAAAGCTTTCCATTTCTTAAAGAAATTATCAAAAACATCAGATTTTTGTCGAGATGCAATATTAAGTTTTTTCTGGTTGCATCATCAATAAAAGTAACATAATAATGAGGCCTGAGATGATACGAGCTGGTCCCCATACATTTTGTATGCACAAGCTCCTAACCTTTTCATTCTTTTTTTTCTTTTCCGACTCGAGAAGTCAAACCTACTTGTTTTCCATGACACCAATGCTCCACAGGATGTCCAAATCAATTTGTTTAAGATTTGGAAACAAATTTCAACTTTTGTGAAGGATCTGCATACCCTTCTCACTCATGTGTCCTAACCTATGATGTCATAGTGTTGTATCCACTCTTGTAGAAGCTAAAGATATAGAAGGAAATTCGATTATTACCGATTTTATGAGTACAATGTGCCTACCTTCTCTCTTTAAGCTATCACCAATGATCCTTTGACCTTCCGCGTCTTATCGTAAATATGGATATACAACCTTCACTTGTCAAGTGCCCTGTTGAAATCAGATTTTACTTAAAATTTGGAACATGTTTTACCTCTTTCAACAACCATTGGTTTCCATTTTGTTGCTTTATTTTTTACCTTTCCCATTCCAACAATTTTGCATGGTTTGTATCACCCAAATGAACCTGTCAAAATCACCTTGAACATAATCTAAAATGTGTTTCCTATGGGTGTGACATGAAATGAAGATCCTGAATATACTACCCAAGACTTCGAAATATTATCTCTGAGAAGAATCAAAAGAATCTTATGTATCACTTTTTACATTTGCTTCCTAATTTCTGTCCTATTGTCCATCTCTTTGTTCTTTGGGCTCTGCAGTCTTTCTTTAGATGTCCTTTCTTCCCACAATTCCAACACTCTATCTTTCCAAATTCAGACTTGGATCGCCCTTCTAAATTTCCACAGGTTTCCCGCGACCCACTTTCCTGTATTTTGTCTTCCCCTGTTCTCATAGTCAAAGCATTTCTACGATGTATCACATTGGTTTTCCATGCATTTCCTCAGGGATAACACCAACAACATCATCAAATTTTAAAAGTATTTGAACCAAAGACAAAACTACTTACAACCATGACCAAGCAATTCCAACTTTCTAGAAATGAGCAAAAGATTAGAAGAACCCTAACCTCATCATCAAAGTCCACTTTACGAGAACTTAGTTGATTAGTAAGCGTAGTAAGTTCATTTAAATGATACACCAATAGACCCACCTATCACGACATCTTCATATTAAATAATCTCTTCGTAGAAATACCTTCTTTGGCGTGAGGACTTTCCTTGTTTGGCCAACATCCATCAAACCCTTCGTTGTCTTTTCTTTAGAAATGTTGAAAGCCTTGTGTGCCGATTTCCGGTTCTTATCGTTCCTAGAGCCTTTTGTCAAGAATCTCCATTCTTCATCCTTCATGGCCGCCGACTGCTTTGCTACTCCGCTCAATGGGTAAGGAATGAATCTTTTCACGATATAAATGGTCTTCCATGCGCATCTTCCATAGCGGTAGTTTTGGCCGTTCGTTCGAACCTAAACTTTCCATCTTCGACATTTCTCCCTTTCGAACTAGGAACCCTATTTTCTGTAGGTTACTTTATTCTCGATACAGTTGTTAGAAAAGCAGGACCATGAAGCAATAAAATAAAACAAATAGAAAAAAACTGAGAAGAAAAATAAAACAAATGCAGAAACAAAACACAGAAGACACACAATACAAGAGAGACACAAATTTACGTGGTTCACCCAGTGTGGGCTACGTCCACCAGAGAAATTGCCAGGTCCTTTCTTTATTATTATCCATCAAATGAAGGGATACAACCTACAACAAAACCCGATGTAACTTCCTCTTCTTTCTCTCATAGTCTCCTCTCTTAGAATACAATACTTGCCACACTCCATAGCCGCAATACATTTCCCTCATAAAAGAGGGTTTCCTTCTAGGGAAAAAAACCCTAACATAATCTCTACCATTAGATCTGCGACCTTATAATGAATGGTCTAGATTTACAATGAAATTACAAGGTGATTTTACAAGGTGATTTTTGCTTCGAAGGCTTCGCCCCCAGAACCCCCACTAGGGGCCCACTTACCCCCAGACCCCCCATCCAGGGGGATAGGTCCCCCGGACCCCGCAGAGGGGGTACCCCCCCTCTGCACTCCCCCGCGTGGAAGAGTGTACATACTTCTGGGGTGTAAATACTTCATGGGGTATGAACATGGATGAAAGCAAGGACCTCTGAATCAGGAAGATAATCAGGCTCCACAACCAACAAGTGGCATCGAATCTGGTACAAATTTATGGAAAGTGGGGTCACAACGTTTGTTGTATAGCTAATTTCTCAGATTAGCTCATCAGAGTGAATGGATATTATAAATGCATTTACTTCGTTGCACTTGATATTTATGAATTATATTAAGCATGTCACTACTTATAAATTGAAGTGACACTACCATTTCATCTATAAAATTACAATCTTGTCAAACATTAGTTTGATAGAGAGTATTAGTTTGATAGAAAGTATTATATCAACAAAAAATTAACACTTTACATTTTTGCAAAATTAGTTTGATATAGAGTACTAGCCTTACTTAATGAAAAATTAGTTTGATAGAGAGTATTAGCCTTATTAGTACTTGCCTAAGGCTAGGACTATGAAATTGGATTCATTGTTGACCATCCATTAGTTTGTCTTTGACTAAAAATATTTTTCTCATTGTCCAATATTCTACACATGCTTAACAAAATAATTATTTTTTCATAATATTTAAATTACTTTTATCACACATGTGATTGACGAACCAATTCGATGTTTTTTAGTGGAGCTCTAACAAAAGGTGATTTTTCAATATTATATTATACCTAAATTTTGAGTTTTAATCACCGAACATGCACAAAATGCAGTTTTTTTCCTAACATAGATAGCCTAAGTTTGGAGTTTTAATCTTATATAACTACTGCGTCATTGTTGTCATTAAATTCATGTCAGTGGAATAAATAAATGTGATGCTATATATTGATGTGAAGTGTAATGTTGCCAAGTATTTGTTTTGAGCGATCTTGTAACCAAATTTGTAACATAATTTAGAGTTAGCAATTGAGTACTCAATCTTTGTCATCTCCCACTATTCAGCCACATTTTATGTCTCCTTTCTTGCCCAAACTATTTTTTCTATCTCCACTATTTTTATCTCCTAATATATTTTAAGAGTTTCCTTCTGTGTATATACCCTTGTCAGACTCATATCTACACTTACTGGTAGACCATCCATGAATGAAGTTCTATCATTTCCTTCTCCCTCTCCCATGGGGACCAATTATTCAATCTCGAGTACCATGAGGTGGGTGGAGTTGATTCAATCGCGGGGACCATGAAGTGGGTGGAGTTGGATGCACGTATAGTGAATGCTACCATGAGGTGGGTGGAGTTGGATGCACTCATAGTGAATGAAAATTCATAGCTTAACCACTTGAATGACATATACATGTATACCATGTGAAGTGTATTACTCGACTTTTTGAGATGAGCCGAGTTTTGGCCCCTTTTAAAGCATTAAATGTTTAAAAAGGTAACGACGTACATTAAAGTTTTGGTCCCAACAATTTGTAAATTCAGTTATCAACATGGTTATCATCATCTGAAAATTTATCACAGACCAATGATTGATTTCTTTCTTTGTTATTAATTTTTTCATTTATTAGTAATTCCAATAATCAATAGATTTTAATTTTCCTTTCCGTTTATCAAAATTGATTTTATAAAATATCAAGTAAATGTGTTTAACTTCAAATTGAAATTATTTGTTTTGTTTTAGATTATGTGAGAAATAGAAACATGAACATAGCGGGATACACACACACAATCCATACATAATATGAAAAAATAACAATTACAAACTTCAAAAAGAGTAGAAAATAATTACTATTTACAAAATCTACACAAAATAGACTAAGTCGCAATGTATATTAATAAAATAGAATTGTAATGTCTCTCCATGAGAGGCTATGAATTAACAAGTGACAATTTATACACATGTGCATTAATATATTTGATGTAAACAAATATTTGTATTTTCACATAAAATTTCAGAAACATAATGAATACATACTAAAAAAATACCTCCTTCATGGTATGTTGAAGATGACCATTTGCAATGTAGTCCTGCCAGTAGTAGGAATATACTTCCAAGAATTCTTTTTTTTCCCCCACTTGCCCGAAGGGAAACAATGGAATCCTCCCAATCAACTAGGAGCCTAGCCGACTTCCTAGCTCCAAGAAACCTTTCAGTTTCTTGTCCCTCCATGCCCGTGACTCTAAGAAAAACAAATCACATATGCTCTAATAAGACTATCACAAGAAATATATCTTCCAAGAATTATCCAGCCTCCCAACCTCCTCTAACCTCTCAACCTTCTCTCTTATTTATCAAGTTTCCATACACCCTTCTCTAAGTCTCCTCAACCACCCTCATTAATAGCCATCAACTTCCCTTATCTAGATTTTTTTGGGAAAGTTAAAATAAAACTAAAATATAATTATTTGCATAAATAACAATAAATAAATGCCAATCCTTTCTTCTCATGCTAGCTTATAAACGCAATTTGAAAATTTTCCCCAAAATGAACATGACAACCCACCATACTCATTGAATTCATCATACCAACCATCAATCAAGTCAAATAAGTTATTTAATGCTACTAGATATTTTTCTTTGTAATATAATTTACATAGTCATAAAACCATTCAATTAAATACTTAATAATCTAGTTTAATAATCAATACATTAATTAATTTTACTAGTGTGCATGTGTAGGGTATGTGTGCGTAGCTAGCAAACACATAGCATGTGCATGTGCTAATAATAATCAGTCATTGTCTCTAGTGCATAGTTCCTGTATGATCACACCAAGGCATGAAGACAACAAATGCATCATTTAGTAACATTATCTAACAAAACTACAATAGTTCATTCATAATTGATCATTAAACTTAAAATATAAAAAACGAATAAAAATGAGTGTTNAGTAAGAAACAAGAGTGGCACATCTAATTCCCAAGCAATAATCTCAACTAACACCCAATCATCCTTCCTTCCTAACTTACTTCTATCTTCCATCCTATCATTTCCTCTATTGAACTAAGTTGGAGTGTCAACTATATTGACCTAACTCTAATTAGAACTCATAAGAAATATTTTCATACATCTCGACCAAGATTCCCCAGTGGGAAACTAATAGTCACCATCACACGTTTAGGGGAGCATGACTTCACATAGCTCTCCCACGACTCCAGGTTTTAGAGTATACACAGTGGGAACTGGGAAATACCTCCACCTCCCCTAATAGAACTAGGGTCAACACCCTATATCGATCCATACTGTGCAACTATTGTTCTTAGAGTCACGTCATCAAACAATGTCCACTCTGGGAAAGTTGTGCATCCTATCAAAACCACACTTACCATAGATCATAGCAATATTTTGAATCATAAATTAAATAATTATTACAACATATAACATATTCTATCTTCTTGATGTCTACAACATCCAAGTTACCTCATCACTACAATCATTTGGCTATCACATAGCTCATCAAACTATAGGTTAGTTCACCAATAGCTCATATCCATGCACATACATCACAATTTCATATAAGAATCCATATCTGCATTGGTGTTCAATTAATAAATGTATGTTTATTTTTATCATGCCTTGCATCTATTATTAATTCATAACATAACTTGAACCAATATCCATGTATCAGATTTGCACATTTAAATTTGCATGTTTTAACAATTCTCATAACTATCATAATTATGAACTTATAACAATAAAAATAGAATTATGTAGTGCTAATCCCTAAATTGTGGCACATTACCCCTTAATTGGGGCATATTACATTAGTAATGTTATTTTATTTATGTCGACTTAGGTCCATTAGTTGTAATTGTATCTCCTAGTCTCCTATATATGCCAAGGAGACCTTTTCATTTTCAATCATCTGGTATTTGAAAATTTATGTGGTGTATAAGGAGGTTTCCCCCTTGAAGAGGCTTATTATCTGAAATTCTTTATTTTTCAAGGTGTCTTAGATGCAACAACAAAACCCCAAGACCTTGAGCTCTGAAACCAAATGTTAAGAACCAAATATCAAAATAACATAAAAAGACCTCAAAATAAGTACTCAATGCCTTGACAAAGAGTGAATTTCAGATAATAAGCCTCTTAGAGGGGGAAACCTCCTTATACACCATATAAATTTTCAAATACCAGATGATTCCAATTGAAAAGGTCTCCTTGGTATATATAGGAGACTAGGAGGTACAATTACAACTAATGGACCCAAGATGACATAAATAAAATAACATTACTAATGTAATATGCCCCAATTAAGGTGTAATGTGCCATTATTTAGGGCTTAGTTTCAGAATCAGATATCAGATATTGTGCTCTTGGCATGCTTTACAAGTATACTCTCCTAGAAGGGACAAAAATAATCAAGGTGTGGGGAAGTTACAATAATTTCCACTTGGCATATCCAATTTTGATCATACCTATGGCTTTCTAGAGAAGACGTATTAGAGAACTACAAAACAAAATTTCCAGACCCAGAAGGGCCAAAATTTTGGATATATAGTAGAAGAAATATCGTCTAGCATAACCACCCCAAAATCAAGGTTTAAATGTGATACTTGGCCAACATGCCACCAAAAAAGGGAAATTCTACACCAAATAAGCCTCCAAACAATCCTACTTGGACTCTTGATGAAGGTGAAGAAATGTGCAGGAACATAAATTGTTTACAAAAGAAGAAAGTAAAAAAAGATGAACTATAAGGGATGATGGATTGAACTAAATATAAGTTGGAGGAAATAATGGATACTAATATGGATGGGTTAAAAAGGGAGATCATGGAAGGATTGAAAATTTTTCTAATAGAGAGACCACTTCAAAGTGAAAATGTATCCCATGAAATTCATGATGAGGACATAAGGAAGTTGAATCAAGACTGGAGAAACTCCAACTTTGGGTTGAATACCAACCACTTTCCTAATATCGATATGAGGAAGTTTGATGGAAAGGATCCAATCACATGGATACTTCAGATGGAGCAGTTCTTTGATCTACATGATGTGCCACATAAACAAAAGGTACAAATTGCTTCTTTATATTTAGAACACAATCAATTTGTGTGGTAGAAATTGCTTTTTTATTGCAAATCACTTGTCACTTGGACAATTTTCATGGAAGAAATGATAGAACACTATGAGGATACAAAGAGAAATACCTTATTTATCCAATTGATAAATCTCATGCAAAAGGGTTCAGCTGCGAAGCACATTGAGAACTTCCAAAGATTGAATATAAAGGTAATAGATATTCTAGATGAGCACCTTATTGATGTATTCATAGGAAATTTAAAGGATAACATTCAACATGAGGTTCATCTTTGGGAACCCAAATCATTGGAGAATGCGTTCAGGGTGGCGAGAAATGTTGAAAGTAAAAATATGGCTATGGCTACTAGAAGGACCACATCTATCGAGAGAATAATGTTCCTTCTTCTAAAATACCTCAACCTACAAGTTTGACACCTCAACAATTGGAGGAAAGAAAAGAAAAAGGCTTATACTTTAATTGTGACAACAATTATAGTAAGGGAAATAAGTGTGGTGAGAAGAAATTATTCTACATAGATTGTGAAGAGGAAGAAGAAAAAGAACAAGAACAATAACCATCTCAAGATGAAAACGTAGAAGATATTTCTTTTGAAGAGTTGAATCTCATGATATCATGTAATACACTGGCTGGAATTAACACTCCTCAAACTCTCAAGATCGAAGGATATATCAAAAAGAAAAAGGTAATAGTCCTAATTGATTTTGGTAGTACTCATAATTTCATTCACTATAAATTAGCCAAAGCTCTCAATTGTTTTATATATCCAGCGCTAGAGTTTCAAGTAATGATTGAAAATGGAGGAACTATCAATTGCTCAAGAAAATGCCATAAGATTAATCTTACTATGGGGGAATATGTAATTAATAGTTCAATGATTTCTATACCCATGGGTGGTACTAATGTCGTACTAGGAGTCAAATGGTTACAATAATTAGGAACAATGGCTTTTAATTTTTAAGAACTTTTTATGAAAGTTTCATTGGAAGGAAAGGAAATTGAGTTAAAGGGTATCACAGGGAAACCCAGTAAGGTGATAAGCTCTAATGGCATGACAAAATTATTGAAAAGGGGGCATCATGGTGTAATTGTACAACTATTCTCACTAGATGTTCAAAAATCTAAGCCGTATATTCCCCTATATCTCCAAGGGATCATTGATAAGCATTCCAAAGTATTTGAAGATATTCCCAGAGGTCTTCCACCCACTTGAAATCATGATCATTCTATTCACCTAATTCCTAGGAGTGTTCCTCCTAACATCAGGCCTTACAGATACCCTTATGCCCAAAAGAGTGAAATTGAGCATATGGTTGAAGAAATGTTAGAGGATGGAATTATTAGACCTAGCCAAAGTTCTTACTCTACCCCGATGGTAATGGTACTCAAGAAAGAGGGATCATGGTGTATGTGTCCAGATTATAGAGAGATCAATAAGATCAATATTAAAGATAAGTTTCTCATTCCCGTCATTGATGAATTGTTAGATTAACTACATGGAGCAATCTATTTCACAAAGTTGGATCTTCGTTCAGGGTATCATCAAATTAGAATGAAGGAAGCAAATATCCCAAAAACAACATTCTGAACTCATGAAGGCCATTATGAATTTTTGGTCATGCCTTTTGGCCTTATGAATGCACCTTCCACATTCCAAGGGTTGATGAATTCCATTTTCAAGCCCTTCCTTCAAAAATTTGTGTTAGTATTTTTTATGATATACTAATCTATAGAAAGTCTTGGGAGGATCATGTTTGACATGTTGACAAGGTGCTACAACTACTAAAGGAGAAACAACTATATGCCCAACCATCCAAAAGTTTCTTTGGGGGTGAAGGAGGTAGATTATTTGGGTCATATTGTATCTCATGAAGGTGTCAAGGTAAACCCTAACAAGATTAAGGCCATGATGGACTGGCCGATTCCCAAAACATTGAAGAATCTTAGAGGATTTTTGGGTTTGAAAGGTTACTACCACAAGTTTGTTCGGAACTATGGAAAAATAGTAGAAACTTTAATGAAATTAACTAAGAAGGATGAATTTTCATGGACTCCAGAGGCTACTAAATATTTTGAACAACTTAAAGAGGTGATGTGCAAATATCTTGTCTTGAGCACACCAGACTTCACAAAAACCTTTATTTTGGAATGTGATACCTCGAGAAATGGCATTGGCGTTGTTTTGATGAAAGAAGGAAGGCCCCTTGCTTTTGAAATTCAGCCACTCAAGGGAAAGGACTTACACAAACCTATTTATGAGAAGGAAATGATGGAAATACTACACGCATTGAAGAAATGGCGCCCTTATCTAATAGGAAAGCACTTCAAGGTTAAAATAGATCATGATAGTCTTAAATACTTCTTAGAACAAAGACTATCTTTAGAAGAACAACAAAAATGGGTGACCAAGATGTTGGGTTATGATTTTGATATCATCTACAAAAAAGGAAAGAAAAATGTTGTGGCAGATGCACTCTCAATAAAGGATGAAGATGTTGAGGCCTTTCTCTGTGCTATCTCGATCATCCAACTCGATTAGATAATAGAAGTGAGGAATGAATCGAAGAATGAAGAAAACGTTTGGACTCTCATTCAAAGGTTGTAGCGGGATTCCAGTGCATCAGATACATCTACATGGAAAAATGATTCACTATAGTACAAAGATATCTTATATTTACGTAAGAACTCCCAACTCAAACAAAACGTACTCTTGGAATTGCACACCTCTATTGTAGGAGGGAACTCAGTATTTTTGAAAACCTACCATAGGGTCAAGAAGGAATTTTTTTGGGATGGCCTTAAAACTGATGTTCAAAGGTTTGTGGTAGAATGTTTGTTTTTCCAACAAAATAAGGTGGAAATAATTAAGACCCTAGGTCTTTTACAACCATTAGTCATCCAAAGTCAGCATTAGGAGGAGTTTTCCATGGATTTCATCACAGGGTTACTAAAGTATGAAGGAAAGAGTGTCATCATGGTGATTGTTGATAGATTAAAAAAGTGCGCACACGTTTGTGCACTCTCTCATCCTTTCAAATCTAGTACAGTTTCCATCACATTCATGGAGACAGTTCAAAATCTACATGGAAACCAAAAGATTATTGTAAGTGATAGAGATCCCATCTTCACTGGAAAATTTTGGATATAATTATTTTCTTGTTTGGGTACTCAATTGGCTCATAGCTCATCTTATCATCCTCATTATGATGGACAAACCGAGATAGTGAAAAAATGTCTGGAAGGCTACCTTCGTTGCTTTGTCTCTGATAAACAAACACAATGGCTCAAATTGTTACCCTTGGCAGAATGGTTGTATAACACTTACTTTCATACTGCAACAAAAACGACACCATTTATGGAACTCTATGGATATCACCCACCTTCCATCACTTCTTCTCTAAAAGAAAAATCTAAGGTTCAAGCAGTGGAAGATCACATTGAGCATCAATAACAAGTTCTCCAACTCTTAAAGGACAACCTTTCCATGGCACAAAATCACATGAAACAACAAGCATATCAACATCGTAGTGAAAGAAGTTTTGAAGTAGGGGATTGGGTATTTTTAATACTACAACCATACAAACAGATTTCCCTTAAGCAAGATAAGAAGGATAATAAATTATCACCAAAGTACTATGGTCCTTATAAGGTGTTGCAAACAATTGGTACTATGTCATGCAAATTGGAGTTGCCTACATCTTCGCAAGTACACCCAGCTTTCCATGTTTCATGCTTAAAGAATCTTATAGGTGAAAAGATCTTAGTTTAAACTATATTTCCAGAACTTAACGAGGAAGGGAAAATCATATTGGAGCCTGAAGCTATCACTGACACAAGAATTCGCCAACTGATGAATAGATCCATTTCAGAGTATCTCATTAAGTGGAATAAACTACCTGTTGAAGATTCCACTTGGGAAGATGAGACTTTTATGCAAAAGAATCCATAATTACTCAAGCATTGCAGACAACACTTTTCTGAAGGGAAGGGGCAAGTTAAGCCCTAAATAGTGGCACATTACCCCTTAATTGGGGCATATTACATTAGTAATGCTATTTTATTTATGTTGGCTTGGGTCCATTAGTTGTAATTGTAGCTCCTAGTCTCCTATATATACCAAGGAGACATTTTCATTTGGAATCATCTGGTATTTCGAAATTTATGTGGTGTATAAGGAGTTTGCCCCCTCGAAGAGGCTTATTATCTAAAAATATCTCTTTTTCAAGGCGTTGAGTACTTATTTTGAGGTCTTTTTATGCTATTTTGATATTTGGTTCTTAACATGCAACACATAAATAGGTCCAAATATACACATCTCAAATTTCTATATTAGTTTAACTAGGTCCAAATATTTATTAAGCAATTAATTACTAGGATGAGTAAAATCAAAGTTCTAACTATCCAAGCTCAAAATGTGTGGTGTTACATACACCCACCCTTCAAAACTTCATCCCGAAGTTATGATCATTCTTAATATATAAGTAATAATTTATGACACAACTTCGATGTGTCTTCTATCATAGAAAACCATGGGTTATACTAGTCCCATTGGACCTTCACTTGATTAAAACATGTTGAGTCTACTAATGTATTGATTGTGACTAAACCTATTTAGGAGGTACCTTATTATATCCCGACTCTATTTTATTACCACTGGTAATTAAATTAATGAAAATACATACTTCTCTTATAGATTTATTCTTCCTAAGTTCCATATAAGACCCCCATAGTTAATGTGTAGTTTATTATCTTGACTGCTATTTAGAACCTTACCTCGTCATCGATTCTCTAGTTAAGTGAATCTTATATTGAGTTAGATATAAATTTCATTAAGTCATTCATACGATCCCACCTGGGATATATTGATAAATTTAAACAATCATTATTTACTTTGATTATCACTCTAGCTTAACAATACGTATGTCATCACTCAAGAGATTGGCATTCAAATGTTTTTCCATTCTTGGGAACATTGACTAACATACTTCTAATCGGTTGTCATTTGATGTCATCTCTCCCTCATCTAGATTATTATTATTATTGTTGTTGTCGTTGTTGTTATTATTATTAAAATAAATAATTTCTTCATAGGGAAAAACCCTTCTTAGTCATCAAATACTTTCTAGACTTATTAATGCATTTCAAGATGTGAGCTCCAATTTATAAAACTCACCCCTCTTACAAGGGACTTATGCATAATAATCCATGACACTCCATTGGAATTTCTACTACCAAATACATTTATGGACAAAAGTGTTTCTCTATCCCACGAGAAACCCTCTTTTCTCAAAGCGTTCTTTCAATCTTCTTCTTTTTTTCTAATTCAATTAGCATTAACTAAGGTACTTATCACTCATCTTACTAATGTTACCAACAATTCACAATATAGACATGAATGTCTCCACTACTCTGATATGATCAAGTAAACTCAACAATTAAACACAAGTTGAATTAACATCGCGGTGGTTTGTAGAAACTTGTCAATATACCCCATCACACATTATGATACAAAAAACATATTGTCACGATATTTCATTTATCATTCTAAACTCAAGTTTTGCATTCACAGGATAGGCCCACTTACAATATACCATATCACCACAATAACATAAATAATAGATTAAAGACAATACATAACTACTACTGTGGTAGACTTGGCACTACACTCTCTTTAGGGTCAAGACTTTCCCACTCACACTAGTAACATATTTTTTCTATTTTCTATTTTTTATTTTTTATTATTATTTTTTTTACTTAAAATTATTCTCTTTCTTATAAAATTTTGATAATTTAATAATTTAAAATTTTAGTTAATTTTTAAATTTAAATTGGTTTTCAAATATTTAAATTAATTTAGAATAGTACATAACCTTTAAACAAAATCCTAAAATACAGTAAATTCAAATTATCTATTAAAATGTGACCAAACCTTTAAAAAAACCTAGTTTATTTACTATGAATCTAACCAAACAATAATAAATTTCCTTTTCCTCATAAAAAAAACAAGATATCCACTTAATTATTTTAACCATTGAAGAATATTTTGTCACACGACATCCCATATTTTATCGATGGGAGAATCAAATCGCTTTAAATACTCTCTTCATATTTTATTGGGATTTTAGCGTCATGTTGCAAGAAGCCAACCAAATAGCAATTGTTGGCTATATTTATTTAATGTTTCACGATAATCGATAACATACAACCAAATATTGCAATTGTTTCAGCTATATCTATTTAATGTTTCACAATAACCTGTGACATCCAAATCTTGCAAGTGTTTACGGCTATATCTATTTAATGTTTCAGGATAACCTATCACATCCAAATCTTGCAAAATCTTGCAAGTGTTTACGTAATGCGAGACGAGTGTGGGAAAATACAAAATTTGCAATCTTGCAAGATGTTTGTTTACCAAATACGTGTTTGGTAAGCAGTCGTGGGGACGACAGGGTCATTTCTAAAGGAAAACAAAATCATCTGAGAGGAGAGGATCTTACTTTATAAATGAAAAATTCCCTTATTTCTGTTAGAAAAACAGGATCACGGAGCAATAAAATAAAATAAATGTGGAAATAAAGCACAGAAGATACATAATACAATATAGACATAGATATATGTGGTTCACCCACTGTGGGCTATGCCCACCAGAGAAATTGTCAGGTCCTTCCTTTTTATTATCCAGAAAAATGAAGGGATACAACCTACAACACATCGTTTGTAACTTCCTCTTATTTGTCTCATAGTCTCCTCTTTCAGACTACAATATTCTTGATAATACACAACCACAATACAATTCCCTTATAAAAAGAGGGTTTCATTCTATGGAAACAAAACCCTAACATAATATCTACCGTCAGATCTGTGACTTAATGATGAATGGTAAAGATTGACTATGAAATTACAATATACATTTACAAGGCAATTTTTCTTTAAGGGGATGCTTCCCCCGAACCCCCACTGGGGGCCTGCTAGCCCCCGGACCCCCCCAGTTGGGGGGATGAGACCACCAGACCTCGTAGGGGGTTCAAGACCCCCCTGCAACCCCCCCCCAACATGGAGGGGTGTAAGGTCTTCATGGGGTATAAACACGGCTAAAAACAAAGACCTCTAAATCAGGAAGATAATTAGGCTCCATAACCAACAATATCCCACTTGGAGACTAATCACAACAACTCCACCGACGTTGTATCTGCTGGACTATGATCCTTCTTGGACATGGAAAATTTCATCTTCACCTTCATGCTTGAAGGCCAACTGGAACTGAGCAGTGTTGGTCAACTGAGAGGGGGGGTGAATCAGTTGTTTCTGTGCTTAAACAATTATGGTTCTTTTAAACTTTTTGTAGAGACTCTGAATGATAATCACAATAATGCAGGGAAATAAACAATGGCACTTTCAGCATCATTCACATATATGAGAAACACAGAGATAGATATTTCCCGAGGAAACCCATGCAGGATAAAAACCTCTTTTCTTTTATATGAT